>JAQZBX010017359.1:0-35817 GCA_029593785.1 Cabassous unicinctus | reverse complement strand
ATGTTAATAATAGGGTGGTATATGGAAATCTTGAACAGTATTCTATACCTGATTGTTCTGAAAACCCACAACTTATTTAATTATAAATTAATTAATTTAAAGAAAAGTTTATAAAATAAGAGAAGAAAAAATCCCTCTCCAGAACAAGGAATCAGGTGAGTAATATCCCTCAGGACCAATATAAACAGGAAGAAAGGAGGTACATGTAGATTAGTGCATTAATCTCAAACAAGTCTTGGATGCTGAAAGAATGAAAGAAGCTGAATTGGGCTGACAGTTGAGTTGGATACCTAATTTAATACCCCAGGGATGTTCAAAAAGGTCATTGAGACATGGAGCACAGAAGGAAATATCAGAATTGAAAACAGAAGGGTGGGATCAGAGATGGAAGGAATTAGGTGAGGTATAGTGGTCAAGAATAAAGTGGGAAGAAGGACATGATGCTGAGCAATTGCCTTGTGCATCCACTGTTGTTTCATGGGAAATCAGGATGCATTTGAAAAACCACTAAAAAAGCTGACCAAAGTCATTTAGCCTATACTTCCTATATAACAGAATCACCTATCTCAAACTTCTTCAACATAAAGGGGTCAGTTAAGCATGGTTTCCTTATGGCTTTTGTTTTGCTCATTTTACCTGTACTGAAGTAGAATGCATAAGTTTTAGAAGATGAATCATAGTAGATGGCATGTTGCTTCATATTGCTTTTGGGCATCTCAACAGAACTTGACATTAATGGAGGTGGTGGGACTGGAGTTAAGATAACATATTAAAGTGTGGTCATTTGAGTCTTTTGTGGTCCCCAGAAAATTATGTTCTTAAATTGGTCCATTCCTGTGGGTGTGAAACTATTGTGAACCTTTGATTAAATTATAATCATTAGATTAATGCAATAAGGCATAGCCTGGGGTAAGTCTTAGTCCTCTTACTGGAGTCCTTTATAAACTGGAATTGATGGAGGCTGCCAAGACAGAGAGAAACCCCCAGAAGTTGAGAGAGAAGGCCCCTGGAGCCAGAAGCTGAAAGCAGCTAAGCCCAGAGGAGAAGGGAGAGAGGAGGCGACACAGCCATGTGCCTGATCACCTACAGCTGCGGGGCGGGGCGGAAGGATCTTCTGATGATGCCTTGATTGGGACACTTCCACAGTCTCAGAACTCTAAGTTTATAAATTAACATATCCCCATTGTAAAAGTCAGCCCGTTTCAGGTATACTGCCTTGGAAACCCTTAGCAAACTAAAACATAAGGTGTCAATAGATTCTATGACACAAAAGAAAAGTGGATATTTTTTCAAGCACTAGTGCTAAAGGATGGTGGGACTGTGTCTAACTGGCTTTTTGACAAAGTGGATTTTCTGAATTAAATTCAAAGAAATAAAGTTGTATTCTGTCTCCTCTTTTAAAGACGATGCATGTGCTATGCTTTTTTAATGCAATCAGATGTAAAAGCTTTGACACTTCAAAAAGTTTTTGTATACTTAGTAAGAATAATCTATTGTTGGGGGAAATCTGTTTTTAATGCTACTTGTGTGCATGTTTGAATTTCAAAAATAGGAATAAATAATATTTATTGAGATTTTACTCTAGCCCAGGCACTGGGCTAAGCAGTTCTCACTGATAATGTCATTCGATTGTTGTAGCAACTCTGTGAGTTGTTTCTTATTCTCATTTTATATATGTGAAATGTGAAATTTGTCCAAGTTTTACAAATAGCAAGTACAATGCTATAATCCTAATACTTAATGTAAAAGTGCTTTCTTCTATAAGATATTAAGGTTGGTTTTAATCTATTTAATCTGTGGTCTGTATTATTAGATTTTTATAATATCATATTGAATAATGTGTCTATATGTATACATATAAAACCATCATATCTATTAAATACCTAATTTCAGAAGGTATACTATGACTTTCAGAGTTCAATAATTTTTTAACCTAAGACATAAGGAATTAGACCCACATGGACAGAAAATTAGAGGACCAACAAAAGTATTAAACTAATTCCTATGTTTTCCAAAAAGTATACAAGCTAAAGGTACCTGGAGAATTATCTTTTGATAATGAAGAAAACTTATAGTGATACTGTAAACCAAAGGAAAAGAGACTTATTTTATTCTAGTCATGAAAATTCATATTTAGAAAAAAGAATTAAGGGAAAGAGTCATCTCTTTTCCAAGGAATAGGTAGATTATCAATGGAGATTTAGTTTGACATATTTAGGAAAAGATGAGGAAAGTTGAGATAGAAGTAAAGCATGTTTTGTATCAAAGACAAGTACCTGTTTAGAATGCCAGAAAGGTTCCAACAGTGCTGTTTCTTTGTGTGTGGCATCTTTAATGTATTAGAAACTTAGGCACTATACAAACTGCACCTCTTTTAAGATGGAAAGATTTCATGTCAGCATATTAATTAAGGATAAGCTGGCACATAGAGGAGATACATGATTTGCCCCAGGGAATATACCTTTCTGGTGATATTGACTTTTATGATGATCAAAATCCAAATGCAACCATTGAAACAAAAACCAGCAGACAGACACATACAAACACATCGGGGAAGAAAGAGAAAGTAATGATCTTTATATAATGATAGCAAGTTATTCACAAAATTTATGGACATGTTTTCCTTTGGGAATCCATTTTACACAGTAGAAAGAAGCAGTTTCCAATGTTTTTACAAATAAGGAAAAAAACATAGATATGGATATATGGACCACCAAATATAGTCAGAAGATTAAAAATATTAAACCAAGTCTTATAGTCAGAAGTATTTCCCTCATATAGAGGTCACACCAGTGATTATTTCAACATATCAGCCCCCCAAAATTCACATACAATTAGAGTAAAACTGAGAAGTAAAATTATCCTATTTGTACCCACTACCCTTCATTGGAAAAACGTTGAACTCTCTTTTGCTCATCACTGTATTCCCAGTGCCCAGATAACAACTTTGCACGCAATAGACTTTCACTTGGTAATTAAACAATTGGTCATTTCTTGCTAGTACAATGAAACATATATATTCAGAGGGAATTATAAGCCAAATCTCAGAATCACGGAAATGGAGGAGAGAAAAATTACCTACCAAACTGTGGCTTATAAAATATATGAGACTATTCGCTGTCCAGCAGCATATCCTCATTACCACCTTCAAATTAGGAATACCCTATAGCTTCCCAGAATGTTGGTTTGCAAAGTTATTGGTAAACATTCAGTCTGCCCAGGCTACCTAAAATATGAATAAATGATGTGCAGTCTGTCTAAGCTGGTAAAAAAAAATAACTCAAAATTATAGACTAATTTTGTTGCTCACTTGATTTCCAAATGCAGATCTTGGCCAAAACTCATGTGACCATATGATAATCATATGCCCAGGCAGAAATAACATCCAATTTCCAGCATAAGCACTCACATCGTGGTGTCTGTCATTAGAGGGGATAGCATAAGGAGAGGGAAGAAAGAAAATAACCACATTGGAGTGGACGGGGACCTTTGACCCAGTGTCCTAGGGCTGGGCTATCATACTCTCACCATTTCTTTCTCTCTCTTACACTCACTGTCTCTGGGGACCAAGACCAATTCACAGAGTGGTACTGGCTTTGGGGGAAAAAAAATCAATGACCTATTCTCTTGGCCAGAGGATGAAGTGTTGTGATAGCAGTCAACACAGCAGGCAGAAGAGAAGAAAATGAAATAAAAGGATGCCATATCAAGGGGTAGGGAATATAATTATGCTTGCAGAAAAGCACATTCAATAAGCAGATTGCTAGGCAGTGACGGAGACTGGCTTTTTATAAATATGAAATTGAAATTGGGTTGAAAAAATTAGGACACTGGAGCTCTTTCTCTGAATAACGAAGGCATGGTAATAGAGGTTATTTTCATCTCCACTCTACCTGCCATTTATCAATCACCTAAGTACGCTTTGTAGAGTGAGCCCTAGCTAAAGTTCTCCATTGTGCCAAAAGCCTGGGTGAGGTTTCTGCAAAGATCAACTTGCTTTGTTTTATCTTTATTTTGTGAAGTAAAATTTGCTTTTTAGGGAACTATGGAAGAAAAGGGAGGGAGGGAGGGAAGGAGGGAGAGAGGGAAGGAAGGAAGGGAGGGAGGGAGGGATGGAAGGAAAGAGAAGAGGATGAAACAAAGGAAAGATGAAAGGAAGGGAGGAAAGAAGAAAGGATAGGAAGGAGAAAGAAGAAAGAAAAGGAGAGGCCAGAACAGACTGTGTATGCCTGTGAGGAAAAGTACATCTGGCTCAGTCCAAGCTTTGGGAACTCGGCCACTCCCCTTTAGTCATTACAGAAAGAGACCTGCCAAGATGAGAAATTACCACAGGAGGGGTTGGATATTAGGATTAATTGTCTCGAACCAGTGCAGTGGAGCAGGTATGCAAGGCATATCAAAGTGGAGATAATAATGCCATGAGCAGTCATCACTATTTTTTTTCCCTAAAGAAAAAGGTACAAATTTAAGCAATGGTACCAACATTTTCACCACGATGTTACAAATTTCAGAAACTGCAGCTAAGACAAGATAATGACTTTTCAGTTCGTTAATTATTTGCATTAAACGAAAGTGCATCCTTGGGCAGTTGGAAATGTCTCTGGTTTTATTGTAGCCCACCATCACTTTCTTTCTCCTACCCAGAATGGAATTGGTTTCACTTTTTGGTATTTATGCTGACCATTGATGTATTGCTTTACACATTTAGGTTACTTTAAATTGGCTTAATGAACAGTTTCAGATTATTACTTATGGACCAAGTGATACTGTAGAGACACAGATATTAAGACTGAGAGATGAGCTTGCATGTCTGAGTCTATAAAAGGTCATTCCATTGACAATCACTGGTTTACAAATACTATAATGCTCCCTTGTATTGAGCTGGAAAACAGAGGGGTTGAGGTGATGTATCTATATTGTTGATAAGCTTACATTTATAAAGGATTATAAAATGCTTGGTAACTAGCATAGTAATGTGTGGCTGTTCCTAGCAATCCTTTGGTCTGCCTCCTGATTATCCTTTTTAGGAGCCAAGTTTAAAGACTAAGGTCATCAAGTCATTCTGCCCTTTCTATTTATTTTACTCATATTGTTTGTGAACAATGGATATTTCAAATTCAGATGAGCTGTAGATTTTCTTCTTCCCATGAATTATCAGTAATGTTTTCCAATTTAACTAATCCTGATAATTCCTTCTTGGAAGTCTAAAGGAAATTAAGTATTTTTTGGTAAAATACTTTTGATTCCTGTCTTAGTTTCTATGGCTCATGTAAGAAATTACCACAAACTTAACACAGCACAGTTAGTCTTTTACAGCTCTGGAGGTCAAAGGTCTAAAATGAGTCAGCAGGTCTGCGTTACTTCTGGAAGCTCCAGGGGAGAACGTTTTCTTGCCTTTTCCAGCTTCTAGAGGCTGCCTACATTTCTTGGACTATGGCCCTGCAACTCTGGGAATTCTACTGCTGTCATCACATCACCTTTGCTCACACTGACTCTCTTGCCTCATGCTATAATTTATTAGAACTCCTATGATCACATGGGCTCTGCTCACATATGCAGTGGAATATTCCCCAGTTTCAAGATCTTTAAATTAATTACATCTGGACAGTCCCTTTTGCCATGTGCCAGGGATTCAAATGTGGACTTTTTGGTGGGGCCTTTATTCTGCCTACCACAATACCCAATAATCAAATAAATGAGTTAATTTTTCTTGTTTTAACACACTTTATTAAAAAAAGAAGCCCTGTTTTCCTTTCAAGGACAAACAAACATGTTTTAATCTGGCTTCGTTGGTCTTGTTAAAATAGGAATATGACTATGCAGACATAACTTTCAGTATGTCAGAAACTACTTATGGTGGTGCCTCTGATGTACCTCAAGGATAACAAATGAGCAGGGATAGAATTCAGATGCTTAGGATGGGGGCTGGATCTGGTATTCACTCTTTTGCTCTCCAATTTTTCCCCTGGAATCCCAGGGCTTTGATCTGTTTTTGGAGCTTATCTTATTAACATCTTATTATATTCAAAGGGTAATGCAATTTTATCTTCTTCTCCAAGGAACTGATTGCCAATTGCTATATTCCCAGTGTTCAGCATGGTAGCTGTCATATAGTAGATTTGAAACCAGTGTTTTCATTAATAAATAAATGATTATATCATTGTTGTCCTGGTTCAATTATTTAATGGCCACCTAGCATTACACTTTAGTGACTGGGTAAAGAGAAAGATGGTAAGACCTTAGAATTATTGGTGTGCTTCATTGTATCCCTGTGAGGCAATTTCTTGGGGAGGAAGCAGCCCAGGGATTTCCAGAAGTCAGTCTGGTGAGTGTCAGCTCCAACAGGAGATAGGCCATTCCAGATGGTGGGTCCATTCACAAGGGAAAGTCAGCCAATACCTGGGGGTGGAGCCCAAGGGGAAGGGATTTCCAAATTAGAATGGCAGCCAAATGGGCCTGGGCTCTGGCTTCATTATAGAGCTAAATGCCAAAGAAGAAACCAAAGTTCAGTGGGGTTGATGGCAACAACACAACGAAGGGAAGGGAAGATGATTTCTCAGACAGCAGTAGGTAGCAAGATAAACTTTACCTCTTCCCTGCATGAAGGCATCTAATGTATGGGATTGATCGGAGGTGACAGGAGGTTTGAATTCCCACGTTCAATTACTGAATAAAACTCAGATCAGCTGGGGAAGAAATCATCATGAACATTTAGGCAGTACTTATAAATGGCAACTATGACCTCCAAAAACTATGCCTTCACCTCACTGGAAAAGGTAACTTAGAAATGGTCCACTTCTTGGGATAACCTGGAAACAATTGATGCAGACTGTTGAGTATTCATGTCATCATCAACTAAAAGATCCTTAGAATGTAATGGCTGCTTTGAATGCCTCTTCATTCTTTCAAAATCTTGGTTTCCCTAGATAGGGTGGTAAGCTGGAGTTATTTGCTCATGCCCTCAACACCTGTGCGCTGGATCTTAACTAAAGTAACTTTTCCTTTAAACAAGCAATATGGGCTTGGGTTGTGCCTGACAGAAAGCAGACAACCCATCTAATTTAGAAGAGTGCAAGCATCCTTGTCAAAAGCCTGGAGAAGGTCCAAGAGGATTCTCTGTGGGAACCTGACCTTGTCAATCACAGTGGCCTGTGGTTGCAATTTTCTGGGAAATGTGGAAAGTAATCATCTACAGTAAATCTGCTGCTTGAAATATCTTCATATCATCTATATTTTATTGAGAATTTTGGTATGTGTCTTCAATTGCTTTTCTGTCTTTAAACTTTGGTGTAACAAGATCTAGCATATGAGGAGACAACTGACTATAGTGGAAAATATTTACATGTACACCAAAGAACCATGTTGTTTTCCTTTTTAAGTTTTAATTTTACTTTTAATAAAAATGTTTGTGATAATCAACCCCTTGTAATAATCAAAAAAATGTCATATAACCAAGATCCAATTGAAACAATGATAGGTGTGAAGACATAGTCAATGGATTCTTTGTCCCAAGGAATAATAGTTGTTGCTAAAGAGACAGTCATATCCTCCCAAAATACTGCTAGATTTTGATGAGAAGTTCAGAGGGCTGAGGAAAGACAAGAGGTTTTCTATAAGACCCTACCTGGCAGAGCTGTGGTGGCTAGAGAAGTCATGGCACTCTGTGTGTGTGGACAAGAAGCTTGATGTGGTTACAAGCAGGGGTGCCAGTTATGGAGAAACACCATAGAAGATTGGAAAAGTAGGTTGTGCCCAGATTGAGTAGATCCCAGAGTGATTTGTTGATGGAGGAGAGAGGGCAAAGTGACAAATGGGGTTGATGTGAGTAGAAGAAATGAGGGGATTACCTCTGTGGCTTCTAACTCATTGGGCTTGGTGGATCATATTGCTATTTCTTGAAAGTGAGAACTCACTCATCATTTTAAGCTATGTAATTCACATGGTATACAATAAACTCTTAGGGTCATGTGGCTCCTTAGGTAGCAAATAATCCAGTGCACTTTACTATTACCCACAGAGATCCTCTGCAGTATCCTGAACAATTAGTTGGCCAGCCTCCGTCTGAACAAAAGCAGGATGTACCTCAGAGAGCACCTTGGTTCGGCTGTTAGATTGTGACCAAGATCTCTCTAAGGTTGAGCCAAATCTATGTGCCTCGACTTTCCTTACTGAGGGGTCACATGAACAGTTTTAGATTTTCTCACACATTATAGATCTAAATTCGTTTCACAAAACAACTGCCTATCCCTTTGACATATTCTCTCCCTCCTCCAAGTCTTTGTTCTCAGGACATAATCTTGATTTCCTGCACTCTTATGGTGCATTTGCTCATCCATCAAAAAAAAAAATTTTTTTTTCAGATGGTAGGCTCTAGAAATAAAGAAGAAAAAAATCAAAGTGTGACCTGATGAAACAAGGTTGAAGATTATTAGTATTTCAACTCCCTAGAAGACCATATTTCTCTAAGAATTCAACAGCTATAAATTATTGAACTGATGCCCCGGGACAGGCCTAGAATCAGTCATTTACATGCAGGACTCTCAATGTTTAATAAATGAGGAAGCTGAGTGTCAGAGAGGCCATACAACTGGTCTATACTCATCCTCATAGCAAGTGATAGGGTCAAAAAAATAAATTTAGGCTATCCTCACTTTGAGGATGACCTCTTTTCATTATCCCATGACACCTTTCCTCTACTTGTTAAGTTACATCTGCAAGTCTCTGTGAAATGAGTGTAGACACATCTAAGAATACATTATTTGACTACAACACAATAGAATAATCAAAGGTCTATTAATCTAGTTTGTCTTTTAACTCCGGTTTATATTTGTAAATAGTCTTAGAAGGTAAATAATCTTTAGCAAATTAAAATTAGATTAATGCTATTCAGAACATGGTTACATCAAGAAAAGCATTAGGCTTGAACAGATTGAGTTGGGAGGTTGTGAGAGAAAAAGGGTCAATAGGGTGTGTACTCTTATTAATTAAGTAACAAAAGCATTTTTGTTTTAATTTTCCGAATAACTAGAAGATGTGGGCAATTGTCCCAGGCTATTTTCCTTATACCACAATGATGCCAAGTAGTGACTTGACAAGACCAATATAATTCAGAATAAACTTGTGATTCTTCAATGTCTTGCGAACCACAATTCATTCTATTCTTGTAAATTTGACCTCAGAATTTTTTGTCAGCATATAAGAAGATAACACTTTCATTATTCAATAGTGAAATAAAGTAACATCTTTGTTAATATGTTAAGAAAAAATTTTAAATAGAAAATCATCTTAGCATTGGCATGAAGGAGCAGAGGAATCACCAGTGTTTAAAGCAAATTGCATGAATATTTTATGGAACATGCTTGTTTGAGACATTTTGGAAAACATCCTTTGATCTGTTACCTATCCAAATCTGTAAAGTAATGAGTTTTGCTGTGATGTACTCTACTCGGCCATTAAGCATTTTCTGATCTACTGGCACATAAACACCAATACAAACTAGCAAATCTTTGAGTTCAGTTTTACAACTTCCATTTGCAATTTCAGAAAACTCTATTTCCCTTATCCTCAACACTGTACAAATTTGTTGTTGTAGCCTATTTTGTTTTGGTGAATATTTGCTGGAAACATAATTATTTCCACTGACTTATTTTGACCTAAGAACACTAATACAATTGATTATAGCAGGGGGAAATTGAGTTATTGGATAATGTGACCTTGTATTGTATCTGGGATCCCAATATTCCTGCCAGCTTAACATCACTGACACGAAACTCAATTTCAAGTGAATTTTAGACAATTCAAGTTATTAGCATAATTTCTTTAGTCACTTGAACTATCAATTTGAATAATAACACCTGACCAATATGGTGAGTTTTTGTACTAAGCCATTAACTAGGGAAACTTGAGAGTTCGAACTTTGGCTAAGCTGTGTATGACTCTTTTGTATAATTTGCAATCTATGAATGACAAAAGAAAATACAGTTCTAAGATAAACATGTTCTCTTATTTTATACTTTAAGATTTCTAATATCTGGAGTCATATCTTAATTGATATATGGATTTTTATTGTGGAAATGTTTCTTTCTTGTTTTAATTCATAGAGCCATCTCTATATCTTGAAACTGTGGTGACATGGCTTAACTGAAGAACAGAATTACTTACTCCATTGTGAACTTTGCAAATTATGAGGCAGTTCAAAAATTTTTTCCTCTTATATATTTAAACCATATCTGAAAATTAATATTTATCCTTATCACAAAGGCATACTTCCAATGGTTCCTGACTGACTGTGCCTTGTAAGAATAATGAGGTGTATGTTCAGCCCTTTCTTGTGAGAAGACCTTGAAGGAGATATGATTGGAGACCCACCACAATGGGACATTATCAGACTGGGAAAATGTACTGTTTGTGTTAGTGCAGTGAATTCTCAGAAAGACCCCATCTGGGGAAGGGAATATCCCAGTAATATTTAGAGGCAGGATGGTGGTAGCTTATGCTTATGCTACATGTAGGAATTATCTCAAAGGAAAGTTAGTCGGGAACACATCCTGGCTCTTGGCTTCTAAACAATCAAATGAGTCCAAGTGGCCCCAGAATAGGCAGTTTTGGTCCTTAAAACCAAACCCTTGCAACACAAGAAGAAGGCAACTATTGAGTCTTCAGTAATACATTACAGCCTCTGGGGAGATGCATTTTTTAAGAGTGACTATTTTAGGCAAAAGATAATGAGGGAAGATGGCTTTCCAGAAAGGTCCAATGGTCAAATATCCCTATTAGTTGTTAAAAAAAGGGATGGCCTTAGGAAATAATGTGTCTGCACATTATTTGTCTGACACTTTTTTAAAAAAAATTTGCTCAGTTTTTGTCAAAATAGAAAGAGCAGGATTTATCTCTTATCAATCCTCCAGAAAGATATCTTGCAAATAAGTCTTACCAAACTGCTTCTGGTTTTGTGAATTTCTGATGATATTTCTCTTTGATTTATCTTCATACAAAATGTTCTTCAGAATATCTTTTCCTTGGTTTTTGTCTTGTCAACTCTTTAAAAATCCTTCAAGGTTTTGCTCAAATATCACTTTCTCTGTGACCCTTTTCCAAACTTCCTGAAAAAGAAACGATTTCCTCCATCCTCCTCCTAAAACACCTCTGTCATCTCTTATCTAACTATAAAGTAATTATTTCTTTATAGGTATGACCTCTCATGATATGGATAGACAAACCACATGATAATAATCTTTTGCATCCTTAGAGTCTATGTTCATAGTTGCCATTCAGTAAATGCTTATGAATAAATAAATAAGAAATCCAGGTAGCTAAGTACAAGAGAAGAGAGAAATCAGTAAAGTCTTTTACTTGAGCTAAAGGGAGCCATCTTTAAGTGTATTTTTTTGATAGTTCCCTAATTTTTAAGACTGATTGGTATTACATCTGCTTGGTGAGGATAAAATGAGCTCAAAGAAACATAAGAATAAAACAAAGTTTCCAACTTGGGCTTGGGACCAGATGATTTCTAGGGTATATTCAGCTTCTCAAATAAGATATCATGGGCTATTCTGACTAATTGGATGAAAGAATTAAATTGATGAAAACCAATAAAGGGTAATGAAAGGTTACCATGCCAAGTTTTAGTTATATTTGCTCACAAAGTATCACTTATGGTGTCCACAAGAATTTCTCATTAATCTCTTTCTGTAGATGAATCTCTTAAGTGATGAAAAATATTTTAGTTTCTTAATTAAATTTGACATTTTCCTTTCAATGGCACAGATACTCTAAACCATTTGCAAAGATAGATCAGATCTCTCTATGATCAAATTCTCTGCTAGTAAATTCAGAAAAAATGACATTGTCCCCAGCTGAGTAGTGCTATCAGTATATTATTTTAATTTACTTAGCATTTTCCAAGCTCCTACTATGTACCAGGCACTTTGATAGCTACTGTGCAAGCAGGATTTAATGAGGCAATATGCTGCCCCAAAAAAGATCACATTCAGAAAATGAATTTGTGAACAAAAAACCAAACTAAAAAACCCTTCAGAATAAATATAAATTGAGCTAAATACTTTATCAGCATTAGCAATCACTTTTTTGCCAGTTGCCATGGCTGTGTAATAAATTGCCCCAAACTTGCTGACTTAAAATGACTGCATTTATTTTGCTTGTGAAGCTGCAGCTTGGACAGGGCTTAGGAGGAGAGTTTATCTCTCCACTCAATATCAATCTGGGGAACATGTGAATGCTGAAGGCTGGAATCATCTGAAGATTTTCTATCATTTTCCTATCAGTTTATGGTAGCTCTTGGCTGAGAATTTAGCTGGAGATGTTGGATGGAACACCTACCCATGGCCTAGCCACATGGTTCAAGCTTCCTAAGAACATTGTAGTTGGGTTTCATGGGCAAGTATCCTAAAGGACTAGATTGAAGCTCTATTGCTTCTTTATTTTTCTTTTAAAATAAGCCTTAGATTACATAAATGTTACATAAAAAATACAGAGGATTCTTATATGCCCCACCCCCTCTCCCACTCACCACCTCCCACACCAACAGCATCTCTAATTAGTGTGGTACATTTGCCACAATTAATGAACACATAATGTAGTATTGCTACCAATGGTGGGCTATAGTTCATATTAGAGTTTACACTTTGCTCCGCACAATTTTGTAGGTAACAAAAAAACAACAAGCAAAACAAAAGAAAAAACCAACCCAGGGAAGCCAATGTGGCTTAGTGGTTGAACGTCGGCTTCCCATTTAACAAGGTGCAGGGTTCAATCTTGGCCCCCAGTAGCTAAAAAAACAAACAAACAAATAAACAAAAAAAAAAACTTAACGTATTCCAAATGTCTTTCTATTGCCTTTTCAAGCTTACCCTCAAATGTGACATATTGTTACTCTTCCCATAGGTATAGCCCTGCGCAGACTCTAGAGCAGAGAACATAGACCGTCACCCATGCACATACCCCTCAATGGAGGCGGTCACCATTACTGTGTAGGAAGAACATGCGCAATGGGTTACATTGTTGTTGCCATTTTGGAAAATACAGTCAGCATGCACTTAGTTTTCTTAAGTTAATTATGATAGACTTCCTTCTTTCCCTCTAATAATTTGTTTTCCAATCCCTCGTGGAATATTTATTCTATGTCAGGTACTGTATTAGGCAGTAAGAATAAAAAAATGATTCAGAAGTAGTCTCTTGGAGCAAACGCAGTCTAGGAGAGTTGGCCCAAGATATAAATGGTGATTATAAAATGCTATTATTGATTATAAAATGCTATTATTGTAATATGTGGAAGATAGAGGTACACAGAGAATGGTCACCTACTGAAGCACATTGTGCAGGGGTTGGGATAGTTAGAAAATACTTCCATGGTGGAGACAACATGTGTACTGTGTCTTAAAAGATGAATAAGCTTATATCAGGATGAAAAGTGGAAGAGAAACAATCAGGCAGATAGGAAAGAGAAAGCAAACTTAAAGGTGAAAAACAAAGAAAACGTGTGGTATGTGCAGAGAAAAATAAGAGTAGTTTATTGTGCTGGAATATAATTTGTGAGTTATGGAGTGATAAAATATATTAATGCTGGCAAGGTTGGCTGGAACAAGATTATGAAGGATACTGTATACCATTTTGAAGACTGGATTTGATTCTCTCATTCAGTAACTTCTAAGCAAATAACAATAAAATTGGTTTTGCTATATGAAGGGTTAACTTGAGGGACAGGGCAGGAAATAGTTACAACAGATCTTAGGACAAATTTGGTCTAAAGTAGAGTAGAATTAGGAATTACAATTTGGAAGAGAAATATTCAGAAAATAAATGTTTGAGAATTCATTATTTGATTATCTAGAAAATAGAAAGGGACAGGAAGAATCATCTTTGAGTCTCAGTATTTAAACTTGAATGTTGGTGGATGTTGGTGATGCCATAACTACAGTAAAGAAAATGGAAGAGCTGATTTTGAAGAAAAAGTATGTGTTACCTTCAAGGATGCTACATTTGAGTGTCTGTGGTCTATCTAAATAGAGAAACCCATGAAGTAGGGAGATGTATAGGTCTGATTATTGGGGAACAGTTTCAGCTACAGTGATTGATTTGGAAGGAATCAACATATAGGAGATAATTGAACCCACAAGAGTGGATAATAATTAACTGGATGAGTGCACAGATGAGACGAACAGTGGACTAAACTGATAACTCTGGAGAATCATAATATTTCAGGCTACTGCGCAAGGAAGGAATAGAGAAAAAATTGGCAACGTGATGGAAGGAGAACAAGGAGAAGTTCAAGAGGACCAGAAAGACGATGACACAAATATTCTTTATATTTGGCAAGTTACTATAATGTAAGGTCCTAAAGGGTTGAGAAATAAAGTCTCTTCTTAATTGTTTTGTTTGTTGCTATGTCCCAAGTACCTAGAAAAATTCCTGGCATTAGGAATACTGATAGTCTTGTCAATACGGCAATAAGATCAAATGCCAGATCTCATTGGAGAAAATATATGAAGAAACACTAAAGACATGGACCCCTTTTCAAAGAATTTTGGATGGTAATTGGAAGGGTAAGATGTTGGGGAGTCTTGCAATAACTAAGGGTTTTTATTTCAGGGAGAGAGAACCTTGGAATTATAGGTACAAATAAATCAAAGATTCTGGAGCAAGACAATATGAGTGTAGGAGCAAAATTCCAGAGGAAAGGACAGAGGATAAAACCAAAAGCTCAAACAAGTGAATTTTTCACAGGGAGGGAATCACACTTCATCATATGAGAAGACACTAAGGGAAGGACATGGCAAAAGCAAATATGTTGGTGGAAGATGGCATTAGTGCATTGAGAGTTCTTCTGAGGGCTTCACTCTTTTCAATGTAGAAAGCAGCAGAAACATCTGCTGAGAAACAGGGGAACAGCATCGAGGACAATGCTTGAGAAGAGTGAAAACTCTCTGAGATAGACATTGAGGGTCAGACCAGGCATGGAAGGGAAAGAATCGAGGCAAATACATGCTGAGGCTAATGGAGATATGGAGTGGAAGTGAAGTTAGGAGAACAATGACATCCATTTCTTGTCATGGAATGGGGTATTAAAATTTAAACGTCCAAGATGTAGCAGCTCCAGGAGATGACAAAATTTAGACTGGACCTCAAGCTATGGGAGGAAAGGGGGTGCTAAAATAAAATAGTGATGAAGGCACTTGGAGTTAAGAAACACCATAAATAATGAATCATTAGACAAAGAACAAATGAATCTACATAGATGTATTTTGCAAATTTGGTGGATTATTGCAACACATTAACCAAGTTGGTAGCCTGCAACCGGGGTATTGACTAGATTTGAGGGTAGAAAAAAATAACTAATTTTCTCTAGAAGTCCATAAGTGAGCCTCTGGCTCTTTGCTAACCACACATTGGATAGTAATATTTAGCAGTTGCGTCTGAGTATTGTAAGACATCATCTGGAGAGTGCTTGCACTTAAGTAGAATTGTCCCCAGAATATCATGTAACCTCATTAGTAACCCTCATGTCCATTTATAGATCCTGCTATATGGCAAATGTAGATTTAAGAAAATGGTGCCTTTTTATATGAAGATATTATCTAACCCCTAGAGTCCTTAATATTTTTGCACAATGACAGGAGCATTACTTGTTCCCTTTTCTTTCTGAGGCAATTTATATGAAACAGCCTCTTAGCATTAGGAATCCTTCCAGCTTTCTTTTTCAGGCACTGGGGTCCATGAAGCATTCAAAATTAGTCCATGATGGGAGCTATTTTAGCCTCTTAAGATATGCCCTGAGATTATACTCAACATTTTGTTTTACCCTTTAAAACACACTAGCCATAAAAGTGTTTAATTGGCCAGAAGTCTCTCTAGAGGCATGGTGTTTCATTAACTCAAGGAGACATCTGAGAGATCTTAAGAGATAAATCTGATCTGACGAACACTAACGTTTTATAAGATTAGAAGACTAGACTGTAAAAGAAATTTGCCAGAATATGCATTTATAGCTTTTACTTGATAGACTTACTTCTTTAGTTATATTATATTCACAACATGAAAAATATAAATAATTAGGGCTTGAAAGAGACCCCAGCCATGTTGCTCAGAAATGAGTGGACAGAGTTTTCTGCTATTCTTGCCATTTTATTTTAAGGATGCCCTGAAATCTAAAGCTACCTATAATGCCAGCTGTGTGTGAGGGTCTCTGAGAAAGGTGATCAAAAGGACTCTCCTGGCTTACATGCCCTTTGTCTCGAAGGAAGGTGATCCACGGCATCTGGAGATGATGGAACGCATGATTAACATTACCACAGAGAATGATTAATATCTTCTTAAAGCACCTACTTCCAGATTATCCATCATTTCATTAGAGTGAAAAAAGTTCCCTGTGAAAAGGGGCCGGCCTTCTGAACCATGAATAACTCACCCACCCCTTGACATGTTTACTAATTGAGTAGCAGAGCAGGCTTAATACTTTAATATATTTATCCTAAGCAAATTATGACTTTTTTTCAATGCGCAGGGTGAGTTTGGGATTGTAGTGAAATAACAAAGTGCTTTTGTTTGGCAATTAAAGGTCATTTTATGATTAATACTAAACTTAACCCTCATTCTTGACAGAAAGCATTAATTTTTTTGTCATAAACCATTGACCAGATTTCTTGCGAAGGAGTTTTGATATGCAATATTGGTTAATTTGCACTGTAGATGTGACATTTAAAAGATTCCTCGTTAACTAGGGCCTTTGAAAGCATCTAGTTTTTGTGTGGGTCCTGAGTATATGAATCTATTTATTGTTTTATTTAAAGAGAGATTATGTATTCAGGAGAAGTACAACGATGTCAGATTTTCTGTATTCTCTTCTTCTCCAACATAGAATGAAATATCTCATTAACGTAGTGATGGTACCTCTTAACACAAAACCTGACCCCCTCCCCTTCCCAGTGTCTCAAAAATATGATATTAAAACTATATGGGAAACCATTTAAATATATGTGGCTTATTTACATAGAGAATCGGGAAAAATGCTTGACAAGTCAAATAACAGATCACCTTACGTTGACTCAAAGTATTTCTTTCTGATTCGGCTTCAACACTTCATTTTGACTCCGCAAGAATTCTGGAAAAACTCTCAAACTGATCTTTGTCTTCAGGAGCAATCTCCATCTTGCTCCATTCCAGACAATATAGATTTAAGATTTTACTTTTCAACTAGTACTTTTATTGTCCTAAGAATGCATGCATGAAAGCATATGGAGAAATGCCCTTAGTAGGAAGACTTTGAAGCTCTCCAGAGCCTGTCAGTGTGGGAAGAACCATGTTCTCAGCCCCGAAAGGGTTTAAGTCAATGTTGCTTAAGTGACTTTGAGGGTGTTACTTATAAACTCTTTGTATATCTGCAAACTGAATGTTTCGGCTAACCTATCAATAAGTTCCTAAAACATTGAGACAGAGTCATTGAACAATTCTGATCATTTTTACATAATGTTCTCATGAAATCTTGTATCTTAACAAATCAACTCATCTTTCTTTTGGAAACGTGATAACTCATTTTTGGCATCATGATAAATATGTATTGCTTATATATCTGTGATGTGGATATGCATGTATCATAAAGCCTCATTTCCAGAAACTAAGTTGACTTAGCTTTTAATTAGTGTCTCAACATTTTGTAACTTTTGCTGAAAGAAACCAAATGATTAGAATCATATTTATTTCAAAGAAGGTCCTAAAAAGAAAAATATTAGGGAACAATTTATCTCACATGTCTACAAATAAAATGTTTTGTCTTTGCAATGAGCTAAAAGATTATGGATTATAAAAACCAAACTCAAGTGTCTACTATACTGCACTATCCCCACCATAAGCTGGAAGACTCAAAGACATAAGTCTCATTTCCTAAACAATAGTTTACAAAATAATATCCCATGGGTCTTTTCAAACCATGACTATAAAAACATCAAATATGTGTTGGAAAGCTAAACTAAATGAAGTTAAGTAGACTTCTTTACCACAAGAGTTTGTGTTTTCAAAAAGGAAATTGCATTTATAATACCTCACAAACTAATTTGACAATGGAATCTTTTAATCTTTATTTACTTATTTGAAACAGAGCACATATTGGACTAGAGCTGAATGGAAAATAATTCTAGATATGCAAATATGCATAAATGGGTATACATACTACTAAATTTCAGTTTATTTATTTCTATATATAGTAATAGATAACTATTTAAAATATTTAAAGATTTGGGCTTAGCCTGGTAAATCTGAAAATATTTGTTATAATCATGAAGGAATCAATGACCCAATGAAAGAATGGTTGTGATGCAAACACTGAAATATAGAAATAATTTAGGATTGGTAGAATGATTCACTATTTATAGCTTTACATTTTGGCTGAATACTGTATACAGACATTTTTGACTGGGTCCAGGGTGAGAAAATCATGTGGGATTTGAGGCATTTGCTCTATTATCGACAACGAGCATATCTCAGTTACCTTGAGTGAAGGGAGTGGTAGTTTTCATTTTATGGTTTTGGTGCCATGTCAATGCAGGCTAAGTTTCATGATTTGGAAGAGTTTTAGAAGATATCTATGTGTGTGTGTGTCAGGGGTGAGTGTTATGGAAACAACTTTCAATGGGGGGAATATGGAGTGCTGAATTCTTATCTTGGTCTACTGGGGCCAAAGTGGCCTTGAACACATCCTTACCCTTTAGATAATATCAGTAAACAATTTCAGCTCTAAACATCTATATGACTGTGGCCAGAAGAAACCACCCTGCTCTTTGGATGGTTGGTCCTTCCTGGCTGGTTCTACCACAGCCAAAATATTTCATTTAAACAAATGATGTCCTCAAGGATTTCTTCCTCCTGCCTTGACATACTCTGGAGTCTTTCCAGAGGCACAGTGTTTCTTTAACTCAGAGACATCAGAGACCTTATGAAATGATAAATCTAACCTGAAAAATAGGTTGCCACTAGGGTAGCTTAATTTCCTACTTCATTTTTCCTACACCTGCAACGAAAACTATGGCTCTTTGGGGACTGAATGGCAAATGGTCATGTAAGGGGCACTGTTGTACAGAGGAAGAATAGGCTTTGTGGTAGAGCATCCCTGAGTTCCAATTCTGGCTCTGCCATTAACTTCCTGAATTTTTGGTCAATTTCACCATCTAATGTATTTGATGGACCTTGGCATTCAAAGTGTGGTTCTTAGATAGCGACATGGGCACATCCTGGGAGCTTGTTAAAAATGCAGAATCTTAAGATGCACGCGAGACCTACTAAACCAGAATATGCATTTTAACAAGATCGCAGGTGATATGTGTGCACATTACAGTTGGTGAAGCCCTAGCAGAGATGATAATGATGAAGAAATTCAAGAATAGGCATGAAAAGTATAAACTGTGACATATAAAAAATGCATTGTTACAATGATTGTTATTACTGAGATCAAACAATTGAAGTGCCTTGGATTATTAGCATTATCACTCCAAAATCTTTCCAGTTGCTTAGAAAAAGAGAATTGTGCTCACCATCTACTGGACCCTATTTCCAACTTTATTCATCAGCATTTCTGCTGCCCCTTCTCATATTTGACTTTGCTCATATTTTCTTAGGATTCTTCACAAAGCATACCATGGGACATAGTCATGAGTAGAGTTAATTTGGACTTTAAATTTTTTCCTCACTTTTATTTTCAGCTCTGTATTTTCAATGTTAAGTTAATTTTGTAGAAATCTGCTTTCTGTTCACCAATAATAAAAACAATATCTAATAAACCAACAACTCTGATGATGTAGCTCTCCCTTCTGTAATCTAAGAAAATTTCAGTACTATAGCATGGTAGCACTTTTTTTTATTAGCCTTTTGAATATAGGATCTTGATCATGTGGGGGTGAATCACCTGATAAAGGAAATGTGAGTGACAGTAATACTTGCCCAAGGGCAGAGCATTCTCCTGTCTTCATCTACTAACTCATCAATCTGCCTTTCACTATAAGCAGCCAGTGTGCATATGCATGTGTGTGTGCGTGTGCACATGTGTGTGAGTATGTAAAAGAATATAGCTCTGGAGATTTGGGGGAATAATTTGTTGGCATCCTATAGATGAAAGGAAAAAAAATTAAAAATCTGGCCAAAACCCATTAAAAAAAGGACAGAAGAGGTAATGAAGGAAAAGTAGAGCAGAGAGCCAAAGAGGCGCTCTTATCAAAGGGGTTTTATTAAAATATCTGGGAAGTCAGTGGGTTTGGTGAGAAGAGTAGATGTTTGAGAGTCTTGGATCCCAAATTGCAGTCTGTACCACCTCTTCACTTTGTAATTTTTAACAGGCCACTTAACTTCCCTGGACCTCAGTTTCCCCATTTGAAGAAGAGGGACTTAAGCCCCATTACCTCATACTGATCTGTGAAAATTAAATAAAGTTTGGAAGGGCGTGAACTAGTCATATCACAAATACCACAATTCTTCAAGATTACTCACTGTTTCCAGAGTGGCATGTATATTCCACAAAGATTCAACCCCAGCTTGTCTTTTCCCCTCAAGGTCATGGCCTCGGGGGCTCAGGTGCACCTGAACGAGAGGGTGCTAAGCATTACTTAAGCAGCAACTGAAGAAGACCTCTGGCCAGTGCGGACCCCTCCCCGCCCGTCAGGCCTCGGCAACCCCACTCTGGGGGCTCCTTGTCCTCCTCTTTGCCCTCTCTCCTCCATTGCAGTCATCCTGGATTTTCCCTCTATGTGACTGCTGTCCAGACCAGCTGCACCCACTACATCTTCAGCAGTGGACCGAGGAGGGTATTAATCATATTTTTGAGGAGGACACTCTGCTATTTATCTCCCTGACACCTCCAGCGTTGGGCTGCCCCGGCCTGCCCACAGTCCATTGACTGGTGAGATTACACATTACCTTGCTCCATTGACTTTCCCTGCCCTCTCCATTGACTGGCTGTTCAACAGTGGAGTTGTGTTTGTTCAGTCAGACATAATTTATACCTGTTTTGTTCTTTCCAGAGTGTGCATGCTAATTTTTAGTTGACGCATAGAATTTTCAGTCTAATTTCAGGTTAAACACAACTGAGACCAAAGATGCTAAAAAAATTCTTCTGCCACCCCTCCCCTACCGCCACCAGCTACCATGGGAATTATGGTTACATGTGGGTTTCAACCAGCAGCTGCATCTGCTGAATATATATGCTCAGGTTTCCAAGGTCCCATGTTTTGTTATAAATTGCATACAGATGTGCATTTATACATAGCCTCTCCCTCGTAGTTTAGAAGTTCCCTGCAGAGAAATAGCCCATCCTTCGCTCAGCTTCCATGTAACTCATTTCTTCCTTATGTGTAATCTCTCGCTACAAGTCATTCTGCCTTGCTTGCCTTGTACATCCCATAGTGTAATTTGCCACTTATCCTCTTACTTCTTAACCCTCTTATTTTATTTTCAAATGCAAAGGAGGAAGGAAGATAGCAGGGTTATTTAATGATGACAGAAATCCAAATACTGTATGTAAATAGCATTGATAATTAAATTAATTACTGATTTGCTAATCAGTAAGCTCAACAATAAACTGGATACAGAGGGACAAAAAGCTCTGCCATGAAACACCAAAGTTACTTGGTTCTTTGTTTTCCTATGCATTGTTCTCTCAAACACATTTCCATGCCTAATATTAATAATTGGCTCCAAATCTGCCTAATTATGTGAATAGACAAGTTAAAGAAAAGAAGGCTTCAATCAAGAGTTCTCTGAATTGTCCAAGCATTTTCTCAGCATCTAATTATTATGAACCTACTATGTTCATATGTGCTAGGTGCTGTGCAAGCAGCTGAATTTATTTTGTTTTCATACACATATGCACATATGTGCACACACTTTTACTTACTCATTTATCCAGTTATTTTAGAATGGAATTATTATTTCCTGGGTTCATATAAACCCAGAAATGCAAAACTTCTAAACAGACTCTGTAGTGCCATGACATGGCTTAAGTGTTGCACATTCAAGGTTAGAAACTTTCATCATCTGGCTAGTGCTTAGTAGCCCAAGAAAAGATGAGTAATAGTGCAAAAAGCCCTGGCTTGGGATTCAGATCTAACTGTGCTAGAATCCTAACTCTGGACATAAGAGATATGTAGTTTTGGAGAAGTTTGTTAGTCCCTATGAACCTCAGTTTTCTCTTCTAAAAAAAATAGTGGAAATACCAACAATTTTGAGAATTATAATGAGAATAAATTCAAATGAAAGTTTTTAGAGTTCAGCACATAAAGAATATCCAGCATATATCAATATGGCCATTATAACTTTTGTTCATGGATGGAAACAGACCTATCATCAAAGGAGTATTTGATTATACATATACATGTGTCCATGTTCCAGAAAACCTGAGGAAATATATCAGTAGAAGTAATGAGCAAATCTTACATGAAGCTATGTTGCATCTGCCATCTCTACATCAGAAGCATCTTGGGGATTCTGCTAGGTAAATTGACTTCTTGTTTGCTACAGGTCCCCCTGGACATAATCAAAGCTGTGGATTCCTCCATTGTTTTTGCATCAACACTCTTCCATCACTTTCAGACTCCATAAATTTACCGAAATCATTTGCCATTTGATGGCCCCCTCCAATCTCTATGTACACTGAATGACATAGTTCATGACCTTTAGGGAAAAATTCCTCATGTAATGAGCCCATTACCAGCTTATTAACTGGCTCCCATTGGGTTAGGGAATCCAACTAGTAGTCATCCCTTCATAGAGACCAGCCCAGAGCAGATATTGTCCAGGGATGGATGAGGCAGTTTAAACCAGAAGCAAAATCTGAGCTCAGCAGACAAATTGACACATATGGCACACAGAACTATTATGGATATTTCTCACAAGTGAAAAAAATTGGTCTCAATTCTGTATTAGTGTATTTGAAAAATATCCTAAAAGTGGGATCAAGCTAAATAAAAAGGGATGAGAAAGAAAAAAGAGAAGAAAAGAGATTGATTTAATTATTCCACTGAAAGCTTAAAAATTAACTTTAGTTTAGAAGAAATGTTCCTGGTTGTTTTTGCAGAAAATTTCTCTGCTGGAAGAGATAACATGTAAATAATCCAGAAATCCTTTTCCAGTCTAATTGTCATAAGGTTTTGAACTCAATAAAAGACCTTGACAGGGGTGAGAAGATACCCTTAGCAAACATGCTGTGGGTGGTCGGGGCCATCTCTAAGAGGATGGAAAGTCACTGTCACACTCATTAGGGACCTTCAACTTCCCAAACAAAGACTTGGACACAAGCTCCGGTGGAAAGGCAGGGACATCAGAAGCACATTATGGGAAGGAGGGCAGAAGACCCAAGAAGGCAGGAGGAGCATTTGAAGAAAGGAGCAAGCATGAGAGGCTCCTGCAAAGTCAGGGCCTGAAAAATGTTTGCTTTCCTGTCCAATTCATAGTGTTGCTGTCACAATCAAAGCTCTCCATTCCACAGTACTCTGAAAATCCCTGTATTTTTAAGGAAGCGGTTTCACTTCGGTGGCCTGCTCAGTTAATTTTTCTATCTTCTCTCAGGACTCAATAAGTGGTAGCTTCAATCAGACTGGTACAAATAGCCTTTTCAGTTTAGGGTTTAATTTTTTTAGCAGGAGACAAAAAAAAATAAAATATCCCATTCATTGATAGGATAAGAATTTTTCCTGGTTAAAGTCAAAACTATTAGCGTCGGGGCTTCCTTAGCCTGTGAAAAGCTGCATGTAGTTCCATTCAATAGTCCTTGGCCAGTGTTTGTCTGTAACTTCTGCTTAATAAAGGGAATTTCTTTGCATCCGTTTGAAAATTTGTAGAGCAGAGATTGCTTGGCCCAGGTGAACATAAAGTTAGTGGCAGATAAATGGCCTTAAAATGCTTCTACTACATGATTTCCTAAGATCCTTTTCTTGAATGGTTCTCAGTTCCCAAATTATGCTTGTGATTATGGGCCAACCATGTGGGTATCCAATGTCTAAGCTAGGCCAGACAGGAAAATAGCAATGTGCTGAGAACTTTCTCCTAGTTTGTTTGTATCCATGATGAAAATCTCACTCCATGGCCAATACTTGTACAAAGCCCAGGGTCTTGTATTCAGTATTTGCAAACAAGTGACAGAGAGAGATATAAAGATGGGAATAGAGTCCTGTTACTCTACCCACTTGATCTGGAACATTTCATGTGAGGAATTAGGATAAATCTATTTTCCTAAGAATGGCTATGCCTTCTTGAGGATGTCTTGGCAAACCTAAAGTCGGATGGTTACAATGGTAGATGTGATTTCAAAAGCAGTGCCTGACTTTTCATGTGAGAAAAACAAACACGAAACTTATGGGAAGGACTGGTTTACATAATTCACAGAGCATATTGCAAAATGAAAATGCAGGGCCCTTTTTCAAAAGTTACTAAGGATTTCAAGATGGCAGCAGCAAAGCATTAAATCAATTGCAGGATCCTTATGGGCTTGGATCCCTGTGTGACTGAACTGCTTCTAAGGAATCTGTGATTTGATTAAATTTTAGATTTCTCTCCTCAGTGTTTTCTGACAGACCAGCTAATGAGTATGAGATTGATTCATAAAAATAGAGGCAGTGTTTCTAGTTCGTGCTTAAAAATTTTAAGGTACAACAAATAGGTATACCCCATCTTGATGTTTGTGTACCCACAGGCATCAGATAAATGCCTTCATTGTATTTTGAAGAATGCAGGTAATGACTAACATGAACTCTTTCTTTAGGTTCTGAGTTCTAGAAAGAGGACAATGCTTGTTCTCCATTGTAGATCTGACACCCTATTGGGCTCACACAACAGCTTATACTGAAGAAGCCCAGCAGACACCTTGTTAAATAGCCATTTCAGGATCTGAACTGGGGCAGTCACCTCGAGGAAAGCAGAGAGAACTTTAAATGCATAGAGCTGAATTAAAGTTAGGCCATCCCAGGGGCAAACCCATCATGGACAAATTTGCAAATTATTTCCTTATCCAGGGCCAATAAGAGTAACTATTGCATAAATTCAGTTTCCATCACCAAATCCATGGAAGATGTTTAGTATGGAGCTAGTATTCAGTGAATTTTAGCTATTAGTATTATTTATTTTTTTTTAATATTTTTTTTATTAGTATTATTTTTAATGTGTGTCTTCAGTATATAATTACATTTAAATTCCCATTAAAAGTGAGGAGCAAACTGTCAAAGCTTCCTCAAAGCTTGTGATTTTTGTTCAGAAATATCTGTTTCATAGATAAAATCACTGAATAGAAAAGGGATTATTTATTTGTTTGGGGATTTGGCTATCCAGCAGTCCCCTGGAATTTGAGACAATTTCATGACTAGGGAGGTATGTTTTTAATTAACTTTTAAAAATTATAGAACAGTTTGACATTTACAGGAAAGTTGTGAAGACAGTACAGAGCTCATATATGCCACTACCACTTCCCTGTATTATTAAATTCTTAAAATAGTATATATTTGCAAAAAGAATGAACAAATATTGATACATCATTATTAATAAAGTTTATAGTCTATTCAGGTTTCTTTTGTTTTTACCTAATGTCCTTATTCAGGCCCAGAATCTCATCCAAGACACACATTTTATTTAGTCATCATGTCACTCAGACTCTCTGTTTTTGATGATCATGACAGTTTTGAGGACAACTGGGTGGGAATTTTGTATAATGTCCATCAATTGGGATTTGTGTGATGTTTTTCTCTTGATGAGACTGGAACAACAGGTTTGGGGGAGGTGTCAAAATTTATCACATCATAAAAAGAATACATGCTACCAAAATGACTTATAACTGATGACTTAACCTTGATCACCTGTCTAAGGTAGTGCTTATCAGGTTTATCTATCGTAAAGTTACTCTTTTTATTTTGAGAGGGAACATTTTAAGAGTTAAGAGTCCCAGATCCCAGGAGACGGGCGTGACACACAGCATTCCTGAGTATAAGCCTCCTGCTAGTCTGTAGGCAAGTAAGACTAGTTCATTTAACGTGGTATATAGCAACTAGAAGTCACACATTAAATGTTTAAAAGTCCATGATGGAGAAGTGGCCCAGGTATGTCCTTACTTGAAGAACCCTGCAATTAAGGTTTACATTCTTTTAACACAGCACATTGTGCTATGTGCTTGGTGCTGTCTAGATATTTTATATATATTATATAATATATGTAATCTATATACATGTAAATATAATTTACATATATCATATATATATAAATATATATTCCATATATATTCGTGAGATAGGAATTATAATCACCCGCATTTTCCAGATGAGGAAACTCAGGATCAGAGAAGATAATTAACTCACCCAAAATTGCACGAATAAATGGTCAGGATTCAAACCCAGGCAGTCTGTCTTCAGAATCCAATCTCCTAAAAAATGCAGGGTCTGCATTGTCCTTGTTGAAGGTAGAAAGACTCAGTCTGCCTTGAATTATTTAAGAAAGTCTCCAAATCTTAAGTAATATTAAGAGAAAACCTGTTATAGAGAGCATTCTCTATTGCATGATGGCGGTGAAAAATATGAAAATAAATTCTGGAATTTTAAAAGTGCTAATACCCTCTCAATAAACTTGTGGACACATTTTGTTCCAAAGGACTTAGCAAGAGTTTTCCTCATTGAAGCTTAGAACTTCTACCCGATTTAAAAAGATCCATCAGTGTTCCCTCCCATGGGTAAGTCTCATTGGAATTTCACAAAAATGGGATTATGAAAGCCTCAAAAAAAAAGAAAGAATCACTAATAAGAACAGTATTACAGTATTTAAGGAATATGATTTCAGGGTAGACAAAATTCAGAAGAATCATCAATTTTCTAGTTCAAAAACTTTCACTTACAGGGATGTCTTCTTAATTTTGTGAGGACACATAAATTTAGCATGCTTTCTGGAATACATCATTCTTATATACATATTTTGTTAAAAAAAATTTGGTCACAAATTTGTATATGTAAATGATAATTTTTTTATAATGACACAAATCCAATCGGTGCATAGTAAAAGCTATAGTTCCTCATAGACTTTTTTAAAAAATTCACAAATAATCTAAACTTGCAGCATATTTTAACTGCATACTATAATCCCACATACACATAAATATATATATATATATATACTATATATATACAAATTTATTTGATAGTGGTATTCTTACAGTGATAAGCCCTGAATTGCTCTAGCTCCAGGACATACTGATATTTCCCTCCACGGTATTGGCAGATTCCATATATATTAGCACGTTTTGTCGTCTTCCTTCTTCAGCTTTCTTAGTCAATCAAGTTGCATTAAATCTTGGTCAGAAATTGCTCTTCTTCTTCAAGCTGCAGATCTCAAAGCTTAAGTAATAGTATGTAGCTATCCCTCTTTGAACGACGTAGTTTGTTTTCAATCGTGGGCTTGGAGTTATCATTTAAGCACAAAATAATGTTCAAGGATGAATTTTGACTCTTAGGGTTATCTAAAAATGTTGTCATAGTCTTAAGATTCATAAACCCATGAAGTATGCATATGTAGTATGAAATGCCATGAACTCCTCTATCTCTTTGTGTAGGTACAAAAACAAGGCATAAAAGAACCTTATTTAGGCACAACCTCACTTTTTCTGCTCAACCATCCCTGAAAATTATATGATTAAAAAGAATGAATGAAAAGCCAATTAAGGCAAACCAGATACCTTGGGGTTTGTTTTTTTTTCAATATGTTTTTTATTTTTTTTAAAAGATACTTAGATTATATAAATGTTACATAAAAAATAGAGGGAATCCCCATATGCCTTGCTCCCTATACCTCCCACACTTTCCCACATTAACAACATCCTTCATTAGTGTGGCACATTCATTACAATTGATGAGCACATTTTGGAGCATTGCCACTAAGCATGGATTATAGTTTATGTTGTAGTTTACACTCTCTCCTGCTCAACTTTGTAGACTATGGCAAGATATATAACGGCCTGTATCTGTCATTGCAATATCATTCAGGACGATTCCCAAGTCCCGAAAATGCCCCCATATTATACCTGTTTTTCCCTCCCCCTGCCCTCAGAATCTTCAGTGGCCACTGCCTCCACATCAATGATATAACTTCTTACATTGCTAGAATCACAACAAGTCTATAGTAGAATACCAGTAAGTCTACTTGAGTCCATAGTTCATTCCCCAGTCCCTTAAACCAAGAACTAGGTATTATTTACCTGCAAACAGAAGATCTAATGACAAAGCGTTCTGGCTTCTCCCTACACAACATCCACCATGGCTTCTTATACTCAGTATACATGCATTTAAGGTCTAGCTTTGATTATTTCAGCAGTAATGTTTTATTAATGTAAGACAACTTTTGGAATATCAACTGTAAAAACAATATATCTGGAGCAGAAAATACTTGGCTTCTGATAATCAATAATATATATTTTGATATACAATAAGGCAGCACATGGAAATAGTTCTTTCTCCTCCCAGCTGATCTAGTGAAGATTCACACTTTGATAAAAATGTTGCAATATAATAAAGTTATTTCAATATGATTTTTTTTAAATCCTGATCTTGCTACTAGTCATGTACTACTAGACAAATTGCTCGAGTTCTCTGATTTCACTTTCCTCAGCTGTCTCATGTTTCAAGTATTTGATAAGAGTATTTAGGTAAGTGCTTAGTAAAATAACTAAGGGAGTGTGAGCAGTCAACAACTAACAGTAAGTAATTTAATTAAAAATTATTATTTCAATGGCAGAGCCATCAGGTAATTAGGAGTTGAACAGAGTATGTTCTGTAGAATGCTCCTGGTGCCATGCATAAAAGAGATTGGCTCTGAAATTTTTGGGAAAAACTAGAACAGCCTCTTGAAAATTCCCCATACCATACGCTCTGTGCTATAAAATACATTTAAAGTTGTTTAATCAATGTTTTCCAAATACATTTAACTGAGGAACTCTTTCTGAAGTGAACTCCACAATGACCCAAAAGGTTAATGTGCTCTTTGTACCACACTAGGAGAAATCCTGAGATAGTTTAACTTCAGGAATCTGCCTATGTATAAGAAGTAAGAGAAAAGGCAAGATTTGGATATAGGAGAAAAATCAGAGGTCATTCATTAAGATTATAATTTAAATTAAAAGTATTTTTGCTAATATGATACTAGTACCTTTTTGACAATGCTAATTGAATTCATAAAGGCAAATGAACACACAGACTAAATTATCTCTCTCTTATACACACATCAAACACATAAAATCTTGTCGGGGAAGAAGTCAGGGGTTCTGAGAGGCTGGGAGGCCCCAATCTGTAGTGTAGGAGACAGAGCTTATTTATAGCACCTTTGTTTCTAGAGTGTAGCAGGATGCAACTTGTACATCCTTCCAAATGGTAGACTGTTAAACTAAAACACACAGGTCTATATTAATGAATATATATTTAAAAATCTGAGGCATATTAATGGTAACATTTTTAGTTGCGATTTTCTTGAAAATGTGATAAGAATAATGCAGTGCTTGCGAGTATACAGAATTTCACTGACAGACAGATACCACTGTTTCATCATATTGCTCTGATTATGTGGCTGTGATATTTACATAGAGTGTGTATACAGTCACACGTTTCCTATATACCAGTGAATGTATGCATACATATATAGAGTGTGTATACATTTACATGTAATACAGTATGTTACTGTGTTCTTGAATCCCACCATCATTCAATGTCTTGCCAAAGAGCATTACAGGCATTGAGCCAGATCTTTTCACTTCCCCCACTGAAGTCACTTGGAACATATCTGAACGTGGCAAAATACATTTGCCAAGTTATGTGCATAAAAACATCCTTTGATCTTTCAGAGCCATAAATATGTAATAAACTGCATGATTGCCCTACTGATCTGTCCAACATCAATCTTACCTTCTCTTTTTATGGGTTCATCAAAATAAGATATGATCAAGGTACAAAAGAGTTAAAGAAGCTATTTATTTTAATGTTTCCTTGGAGAGTGTTCTTGTTATTGTGAGTACAAATTATATATATAATATTTCATGAATGATGTTGAAGCATTAAAAATCACCTCTGCTCTTGAAGTTAACACAAAACTCTGGCCCTCTGCCAATACTCCTCTCATTCCCTTATGGCCTGCTACAAGATGCAGTGTCATTTTTCCATGATATTACTGGAGGGTTTCTTGAAATTCTATTTTTAAGTCATGGATTGGATTCTTATCATAATTCATTTTTTAAATGTCCAGGAAATTGCACTCTGAAACAGCTATTTGGTTTGAGCTAAACTAAAATTAGGGATATCTAAATTTTAACAGATGTCAAAGTAAGGTTTATGTTCAAGAAAATAAGGATGCTAGAGATAACAGGATGAGATTATATTAAGAAAAGACAAAACATTTTGAGTGTCTGTACTTATTTTTAATCTTTAAGACATGCATATCACTGCCTCCTATGCCCACTTGTGGTTTATTGAGTGTTTTTAACTACAAGCTGCAAACATGGCTTACATCAGGTGATGAGATCTTTAAATGGACTTTTGTGAAATATTGTAGGGAAGCAGAAAATTTATGCAAGCTATAAATTGAGTGAGTGATGTAGCGGGTAGTAAAGTCTACATTTTTTTTTCACAAGGGACAAATAAGATTGAACTAAGAGTTTCAGCCATTACAACAATGTAACTTTTACCTTAGAGCAGAACAAAATAATTATCTGAGTTCATTCTGATGTACTTAGGGCATCAGAAGATTGAAGATTTATTTCCGTGGACATGTTTTCACAAGTAGTACAGTGCATACTTTCTCCATGGTAGCATAAAATAGAGTGGATATAAGCTTAGGATTGCAAATAACCAAAGAATTTTCTGCAATGTACAAGACTATTCTATCAGGGAAAGAAGGACACACTCTAAAACAGTTCAAAGAAATTCAGTAATGTGGATTGAATGAAAATCACAAAGTTTAGAGAAACTCCTGGACTAGGACACTTTGCCTATTCATAAAAGAGAACACGAGGTCTTAATGAAGATCTTGCATCTACAAAGATACTGAACAGCTTGTTTGTGTTTCATACAAATCCATGGTTGGCCATGTTATTACATTGACTTCTTGTCAACACAAAACAAAACAAACAAAAAAATACAACAGATCTCTGCTTTGCACCATGGGGCTTTTTTTGTACCTTATTGTGGGGAAGAGAAACCTTTCTGTGGTCTCTCATGCATGCTACCATAGTTAGGATCTGGTAGAAGGGAACTGAGCCAGCTCCCTCTGAAGGACATTTGAAACCAAAACTTTATCTCTGCTTTGCTCACAGAGATGAAGGGATCTAACATGTAGCTCTTCAGAACATCAAGATTATTGCAATCAAGTTTACTATAAGAACTTTCTAGAGCTCTGTTGAAGGGTGCCCAACACAAGACTTTTCTCCTCTTCTTTCTGCTCTTGTTCCTATCTCAGGTCTGGTTCCCACTACTGATCTTTCCATTTATCTTTCATCCAAATCTGGTTTTCCCTCAGCCCTGGCTATATTCAACTCTTTTTCTTCTTAAGCTCCAAACCCTCCCTTTTCATGCCTACTTAGAACTAAAGAAGTCACCACTTTGCTAAGGAAATCGAGATCATGCATATTGAATTTTTCTCATAAGATACCTTTGTTTCAGCATTTCTTTTATTCAACCTGACTGAGTGACACTTTCTTTTCCTCAGAGGGAAATGCATCATGTTTAAGTAATTGTGTCATTAAACCTATCTTGGGGTGATTTTCCTGTAGAAACCTCATTGGGGAGAAGAATATATAATATACATAAGGCATAGTCTCTGCCCTCAAGGAGATTTTACCTTAATTTGGGGAACTATACCATGTATAATAGTGAGCAATAATAGAAGGATTTCTAAGGGCTTTCAGTGTGGTGTGATAGAGTGCTATATATCTAAATTCATAGTAGAAAAGAATGACTTCTGGAAAGAACTGAGAAATGTTGAGCATACCATTCAGCATAGCCAGCCTCAAAGCCAGAGACAAGTCTTTAAAGGTAGGCTACAGCCAGAGAGGTGAGTCATGAGCTTGGATGAGGTGTCTAGACTTAATTTGTCAGGCAGGCAATGGAAACTGTTAAAATCTTTTTTCTTATGTTGTGTGAATTAGTCAGGCAAAGGGATGCTGATGCAAAATAGCAGAAATCTGTTGGCTTTTATAAAGGGTATTTATTTGGGGTAGAAGCTTACAGTTACCAGGCCATAAAGCATACATTACTTCCCTTACCAAAGTCTATTGCCATGTGTTGGGGCAAGATGGTTGCCGATGTATAGCAAGAGTTCAGGTTTCTTGGGTTCCTCTCTTCCTGTGACTCCATTTCTCTCCAGGCTCAGCTGCTGTGCTCCCTCCACAAGGCGAGCTGTAAACTATCAGGCAAATGGCTCTGTCTCTTTCCCCAGGGCTTCTGCCGTGTATAAAGAGCCATCTCTAATCCTCTGTGTTCTCCTGTGTTTACTTTCTGGGCTCCAGCTCACAACTCCAACTCACTCCTCTGCTCTGCCATGTATTTTTATCTGTGAGTCCCTACCAAGGGTGGGGGAGGGACTCAACATCCTACTGACATGATCCAATCAAAGCCCTAATCATAATTTAATCAGGCCTAGGTACAGACCACTTTACAAATGTAATTCAATATCTGTTTTTGGAATCCATAAACAATGCTAAACTGCCACACACCACTCTCTGAATTCCAAAAAGACATTACAATTATTAAAAAAAAATTTTAAATCAGTACAATGCTAAATGCAGTATCATATCACAATCAGTTTAAAGAAATACAATGTGTCTTGAGTCAAAGTCCTTTCTGGCTGTAGACCTCTGAAACCTACAAAATCATTTATCTGCTTCCAATATACAAAGGGACAGACAAAGGATAAACATTTCTATTATGATAAGGAGAAACTGGGAGGGAAACAGGAGTCATGGGTTCTCTACAGTTCAGTAAACTTGCAAGACATACTTCATTAGATATTAAAGTCTGAGAGTCATTCTTAAGATGATGGTTTCTTTCCCTTGGGCCTTATGGGGACCCACCCTTTCCATAGGCTTGTCCAATGGCCATTTTCTTGGTTCCACCATCATCAAGCATCTGGGTGTCGATCAAGCTCCAGACCTTATCCTCCAAGAGTGTTGGAGTGATTGCCACACTTGACCCAATCTTTGGGTTAGAGTTGTTGTTTTTTTTAAAGATTTATTTATTTATTTATTTATCCCCCCCTTGCTGCTTGTGCTTGCTGTGTCCATTCGCTGTGTGTCTTCTCCGTGTCTGCTTATCTTCCCCTTGCTGTGAGGTCCTGCTGCATCAGCCTCTCATGCCGCGCGGGCCGGCCTGCCCTCACAAGGAGGCCCTGGGAAGTGAACCCGGGGCCTCCCATATGGTAAACGGGGGCTCTATCGACTGAGCCACTCCCGCTTCCCTGGGTTAGAGTCTTAACCCTCCTAGTACAGTGAAGTGAAGACAACAGCCTCCCTAACCTTTGGCATATAGGCTCAACCCTCTAAGAGCAACGAATTGACCACCTGGCCTTCCCTAATCCATGGCGGACAGGTCCACCCTTCTCAGGCCTATGGGGTGCTGACCTTAATTGCCCTAATCCTTGAGGAATGTGATCCACCCTCTCTGTACCCTGAGGCAGCAAAACTCTCCCCAAACATTGGGTGGAAACATCCACCCTCTTCAACTGCTGGAGCAAACTCTCCCTCTCTGTACACATGGGTGGGGCTCCTCTCTTGGCCCAAGGTGATGTCTTAATTCCAGATCTCAGCTTCCATGGCTTTCCTCTTAAAGCTGTTTCTCCTTCAGTCTCTCCTTTCCATGTCCCTTTTGCTCCAAGCTGACAGTGATTTTTTTCATATAGCTCTCTCAAAAAGCTTGTTGGTTTAGCATGCAAGAAACAAGGGTCAAGTCTTCAGACAGTAAGACTTTCCACAAGTCTTTCTCAGACGCCTACATTTTCAATCTTGATTTACAAGTTCCAAGTTTAGTTAAGTCCTCAAATGGGGTACTATCATCTGGGAGCTTGATTTCCAGAGACTTGGAATTTCCAGAATCAGTTTCTGTTTTCTTTGTGCCCAACAGTTTATTCCTCAGCTTAACGTTCTCATCTAGCATTTTGCTATAGGCTGCAAGGAGAAGCCAAGACTCATTCTCTGAGTTTACTTTAGAAAGTTCTTCAGCTAAATACCCAGGCTCACCATTTTCAAAGTCTACCTTCCATAAAACACCAGGAGTTAATCTTGCTAAGTTCTCTGTGACTTTAAAACACGGATCGTTTTTCCTCCAGTTTCCAATAATAGTTTCATCATTTACTTCCAAGACTTCATAAAAAGTCTCTTTAGAGTACATATTACTATCAACAGAGTCTTCAAAGCACTGTAGGTCTATTCTATCAAGCATCTCACAATTGCTCCAAAAAATACCCCTTACCAGTTGTAAAACTGTTCCAGCATTTTGGTAATTGCAAAAGCACTTCCCCACTCCTCAGTACCAAATTCTCTATTAGTCAGTCAAAGGGGTGCTGGTGCAAAATACCAGAAATCTGTTGGCTTTTATAAAGGGTATTTATTTGGGGTAGAAGCTACAGGATCTCAATAACAAGTATAAATTATACAAAAGAACTGAATAGAAATTGTGAAGTTGCAAAGTATAATCACTGAATGAAAGTTTACTAAAGGCTGAACAACAGTTTTGAGATGATAAAAAAAAAAAACAATGAGTAAATTTGATTACAAATCAATAGGGATTATCTATTCTGGGTTACAGAATGGGCAAAGGAAAATGAAAAGAGCCTCAGATATAATATAAAAATGATAATATATTCATAATGGAGAAAATAGAAAGGGGAAGAACAAATATTTGAAGAAATAATAGCTTGACATTTCCAAATTTTGTGAAAAAATATTAATCTATACTTCCAAGAATCTCAAAGAGATTCAACTGGTATAAACACAAAGAAATCCACAGATCATAGTGAAACTGTTGAAATACAAATACAAAGAGAAAATCTTGAAAGAAGTGAGAAAAAATGCAGCTCATTAAATATAGGGGAACAAGAATATGATTAACAGTTGAGTTCTCATTAGGTACAACAGAGGTCAGAAGCAATAGAATGCCGTATTCCAAGTGCTAAAAGGGAAAGGTCAACAATAGATTCTATTTCCAGCAAAATTATCCTTCAAAAATGAAGGCAAAATAAGTACATTGCCAAATAGCAAAAGACTGAGATAATTCTTTGCTAGTTGATCTGCCTTAAAAGTAACACTAATGGAAATTCTTCATTTTGAAGGGAAGTGACCCCAAACAATAACTCAAAAGCAGTCAGTTATGACTAATGTCAAAATAATAAATATGTGGATTAATATAAAAGAATGTAAATGTCTATTTTTCTCATTTCTTTTATTTTTTAAAATTGCAATTATAAAACTGTGTTGTTGGGTTTATTATACATATGAAAATAATAACAAAAAGGAGGGAGGAAAAGAAGATATAGTGAAGCAAAGTTTATATTTTACTAGATTTAAATTATTACTACTGTGAAGTAGATTGTAATAATTCAAGTTGCATATTATAATCCCTAGAGCAACTGCAAAGAATAGAACTCAACACAATATGTAAAAAGTCAACAGAAGTTAAAAAACATATTTGCTCAAGCCAAAAGAAGCCAGTAAAGGAGGAATGAAAGGATAAAAATTAAAATATTAAAGAAAAGTATGATGATAAATAAAAGTAGCTATTTTATTAATTACAATAAGTCTGAATGGACTCATTACTCATTATACTTGCA
>JAQZBX010017358.1:0-35644 GCA_029593785.1 Cabassous unicinctus | reverse complement strand
AGTTAAATCCCTGACTCCCTGCTGGATTTTTCTTTTTTTTTTTTTGTCTATCTGTTCAACTATCTGTTTGATTTCATCTGTGTTGTCTTCCACATCACTAATTCTTTCTTCTGCCTGTTCAAATATGCTGTTGTGTGACTCCAGCAACTTTTCTATTTCTTGGGTTGTGCCATTAATCACCATCATATCTGTTATTTTTTTGTTTATGTTTACAATTTCTTCAGCATGCTCTCTCAGTGTCTTTTTTATACCCTTAATCTCTTCTTTCACTTCATTAAGATGGTTCATGATATTTGTTTGGGAATCTTTGTTTAGTTGTTTGATGTTCTGCATATATTCCTGGTTTTTAGTTTGTTCATTGGAGTGGTTCATGTCTTCTTGTTTCTCAGTGTGGTTTGTAATTTTTTGTTGCCCTTTGGTCATCATTTTATCTTGCTGGGTTTATTCAGTTGATTAGCTTCTCTCTCCTCTACAGTTTTATTTAGTTGGTTGTTCTGTATGTGTGCTAAGTTTTCTCTTTGACACTTTTTCTTCTTATTTTGTTTCCTTGCTTCTTTCTATGTTACCTTGAAGGGAAAAGATTAGTGCCAGAGGAATCAAAAGATGTGAGAAAGGAAGAAGGAAAATATCAATAGTAATGAAAGTTAGTAGAGGGGCCAAGTAGGACTTAGTGAAATCAATATTTAATTGTGTATGCAGTGTAGAGTAATAGAAAAATGTGGAGTACCTAAAATAGGCTGGGAAACCAAATAGAGGAATAGATTTATAATGATTTAGAAGGATAGAATGATGAGGAGTGAGAAAAAGAGAAAGAAAAGGCTAAAAGGAAAAGGCTAATAGTATTAAAAAAAGAAGAAGAAAACAAAATAGATAGAATAAATATTGACACCTTTAAGTTGTGGGCTAATGAAAAATGTGTTGTCTAAGAACCACAACAAAAAGCAGAAGGCGGAGAGATGAAGGAAGGATAAGAGATAGCTTGTGGTGCAATATCAGAATAGACAGAGAATGGGAAATCACTGAAGAAGAAGCACAGCAAAGAAGAGACAAATAGTAGCACATAATTTTAAAAAATGAAAGAAAAAAGAAGGGGGAGGAAAGAGGAAAGGAAAGCAAGAGACAACAAATAAACAGAGAAAAGACAAACAATCACACCATCAAGCAATCAAACAAAGCTAAGGAGTAAGTGTTCCCTCTAGTGTACTTGTGGATCCTCTCAGCCTGCTTGCATTTATCCATTTTCCTTCAGGGTTCTATCTGTAGGTTTTGAGGCAGATTGTTGGTATTATACTAAATTAAGAACAGGAATTCATTTTTTAAAGTGACTGTCTTTTTTTGGGGGGGTGCTATAAGGGACCCAAAAGGAGTCCTCTGCTAGATCACCCCCTTCACTGAGGGGACCCTAAATAGGCTCATGGAAACTAATCAAGCCCTACTCACTTCCTGACCTCCCCAGGAGTGCTGAAGCTTTGATGCTTGTCAGTGCAGAGTGATAAAATTGGCTGACTCCGCCCCCTCTGGGACCAGGCCTCAGTATCAGCAGGCTGCTGGGTAAATCAAGTTTGCTCAGCAGTTTCGCTTCTCTCCTCAGCCTGGCACTGTATCGAGCCAGCTTACCTACTCCCCAAAGCTATGAGGGTGTCCAGGCATCCAAATCCAAAGAAGTTAAACCCCTCTCCACCTTCTGTGAGAGCCCTCCCTCCTTCAGAGTATGCTCACTCATGCCGGCAGGCAGCGGGAGTCACAGACTTAGGATACATGGCTCCAGCCAGCCGTTTTCTGTGTGGGCGGGGCTCAGCCATCTGTGTTGACCACCACAGGCAGGCTCAGAACTCACGAATCTCCACTGATCACTCTATGCCATCGATCTGCCCGCCACTAGATAACCGAAGCTTCTCAGTCCATTCGCCTACAGCACAGACCCTCGGGCAGGACCCCGTCCACAATCGGCCATCGCGGGAGATCTAGTTGTGGAGTACCCACCTAGATCAGCGCCATCTTGGTCTCTCATGTATTTATTCTGATGGTCTTTTTCAGTTTGTTAGTTTCTCTTTCTACTCTAGGATTTTTTGTTTTTGTGTGTTGTTGTGTTAAGTTTCCTTTTTGACAGTTGGTTTCTCTTATTTTATATCCTTGTAGCTGTCTGTCTTCCCTTGAAAAAAAATAGGACCACTGAAAATAAAAGAGAAAAGAAGAGAAATATAATAGTATTATTAATAATGAGAAAGGTAAAAGAGGAACCATACAAGAGCTAGGAACAAATATGTAATACAATTTAAAAAATCATAAAAAATACAAAAGAATAAGAATAAAAAACGTAGAGTAGAAGATAATAAAACTAAAAAGTAGAGAAAAAAATAGAATGAATTAAAAGGCCAGAACAATGACAAGGGAAGAGAAGGAAGAAAATAAAACAGAAAATAAGAAGAAATGAAAACCTCAGAAGAGGTGGAATGAAAGAAAAACAGTAGAAGACAGAAAATGGAAAAATGAAGGAAAGAAAAAATGATATAGGTAGAAAAGATAAGTAAAAGAAAAAAGAAAACAAAGAAAGAGAAAAGACAGCAAACAAGAAACAAAACAAGAACAACAACAGCAAAAACAAGCCTCCAGAATCAGCCTTACACTTAAGCCCCTTGGGAGCTCCTCAGGCTGCCTGTGCTGATCAGTTAATCACACTGCAGGCTGCCTTCCAAAGGTGAGGTACCTGGTTTTAGTGAATAAAATAGAGGGAAAAAAAGAAAAAAATGAATTGATAAAATTTTTAAAAATAACAGATTAAGAACAAAAAAAATCTCAGTTTTTATGTTCCCTGTTGTAAGGTTCCCGGTGGATAACTAATAACCTTGTGTATCACTCCCTGGATCCCTTCTCTTAGTAGGTACCAGAAATCAAGCCAGGTATGCAAGGCAACAGTTATTTCACTGAGCTACACCCACTAAACAGCTTAAGTAGTCTTCTGAATGATTACTTGGCATTTCCTGCCCCAGTGCCCTGAAGTGAGCAAGGTTTATAACAGTTTGCCATATCAGGGCTGGTTTGACGATTATCACCATCCCTTAGCAGATTTAGTTCTCCCACAGGGTGGCTGGGTGTGACAGCCTGTCTGATCAGATATCCTCCCTTATCCCTGAGGGTGCTTCAGTGCTGGTTGTGTTTTTTCTTTTTTAAGAGTCAAAGGTGGTCAGTTGGCCAAACTCACTGAAAAGAAACCACTCTCTACCATCAGCCAGACCCTTATTCCTCCCAGGGAATGTTCTTTCCCAATCAGTTGGCTGCAGTGAGCCATGGGTTTTATTGAGATTATTTGTCTTGAGGATGGGGTTTATTTGCCATTCCCAGTCAAAGGAGTGAGTAACTCATGGTTTTCCTTTGGCCTCTTTGTCTCTCTGTCCTGCTCCTTCCTGTGTGATGCACAAAAGTTCTCTGTTCTGAGGATCCCTAAGCAGCTTCCTCGTTTAGGGTTTTATCCTTTCTTCATTTTTTTTTTTTGTGTGTGTGTTAGATAATACAGCTCTGCCTACCTGCTTTGAAGCCATCTTCCTGGATGTCTCCATATTTACTTTTATCCCACTACTTTACTGAAGAATTTTATTAGACCTAGTAGCTTAGTTGTAGATTTTTGGGGCCTTTTAAGTGTAAGATCATGTCATATTTGAATAGCAAAAATTTTACTTCTTCCTTCTAATTTTGAAGCTTTTTATTTCTTTCTCTTGCCTAATTGCATTATCTAGATATTCTGGAACAATACTGAATAACAGTGGGGACAGAAGGCATCCTAGAAACTTCTCTGATCTCAGTGAAAAGTACTCATTCTTTCATCTTTGAGCAAAAAGTTAGCTGGGATTTTTGTATATGACCTTTATCATGTATATAAAATTTCTTTCTATTTTTAGTTTTTAAAGTATTTTTAATAAGAAAGAAATTTGGATTTTGTCAAATACCATTTTTGCATCAATTGAGATGATGATGTGATTTTTCTCCTTTGATGTATTAATATTGAATGTTTTTCTCTTGTTGAAGCAGCCCCCTATCTGGAATAAAACTCACTTAATAATGGTGTATGATTCTTTTAATGTTATTTGGATATGATTTACAATTATATTCTTGAGTGCTTTTGCATCTATATTCATTACATGTGTTGGTCTGCAATTTTAAATTCTTATAGTATCTATATCCGGCTTTGATATTAAGGTGATGTTGGCTTCATAGAATGGTTGGGAGTGTTAACTATTCTTCATTATTTTGGAAGAATTTGAGCAGGATTGGTATTAACTCTTCTTTGAATGATTGGTAGAATTCACCTGTGAAGCCAACTGGTACTAGGCTTTTCTTTGATGAAAGGTTTTCAATGGCTGATTCAATATCTTTGCGTGTGAATTTTTAAGTCTTCTCTTTCTTCTAGGTTCCATGTAGGTTGTTCATGGGTTTCTAGAAAATTGTCCATTTCATATAACTTGTCTAGTTTTTAGTGTGGAGTTATTTATCATATCCTTTTATAAATTTTTTTTTATTTCTGTGGGGTAAGTAATAATGACCCTCCTCTTATTTCTGATTTTATTATTTGCACATTCTCTCCTTGTTTTCTTTTTCAATCAAGCTAAGGTTTGTCAATTTTTGTAGTCTTAAAATGCAGCTTTTGGTTTTGCTGATTTGATCTTTCCTTCTCTCCATTTCATTTATTCCTGCTATAATCTTTATTTCTTTCCTTCTGGTATTTGGGATTAGTTTGCTATTCTTTTTTCTCCACGAGTGAAGTTACGTCTTTAATTTTAGTTCTTTCATCCTTTATAATGTAGACATTTAGGGGTAGAAATTTTCCTCTCAGCACTGACATTGCTGCATCTCATAAGTTTTCATATATTCTGTTATTGTTCTCATTTGTCTCAGAGATATTTATTGATTTCTCTTGCAATTTCTTTTTTGACATAGTGATTGCTTAAGTGTTTGTTGATTTTCCTCCATAAATGTGTGCAATTTCCAGTCCTCTACTTATTTTTTATTTCTAGCTTAATTATATTATGATCAGAGAAAGTACTTTTTATAATTTCAAACTTTTAAAATTTATTTAGACTTTTTTGTGACCAACATGTGGGTTATTCCAGAGAATTATCCATGAGCATCTGAGAAGTGTATACATCCTGCTGCTTTGGAGTGAACTGTCCTATATATGTCTCTTAGGTCTAGTTTATTTATAAAAACATTAATGTTTTGTATTTCCATGTTGATCTACTGTTCAGATGTTCTCTTTATTGATGTGAGCAGTGTATTTTAATTTCCAACTATTACTGCACAGATTTTATCTCTTTAGTTTTGGCAGAGTTTGCCTTATTTTTGGGCCACATTTGTTAGGTGCATAATTATTGTGTTTGTTATATTCTTGGTGAAATGCCCTTTTCATTAATGTATAGTTTTCTTCCTTGTCTCATAACAATTTACCTTTATAAAATAAAATTTTAGTGAAGTATATCATTCATGCTTGAACATAAATAAACAAAAAGTGTGTAGTAAAAGTTTTGAACTTACTAAACTAACATACATATCATCACAGAGAGTTTCAAGACATCACCCCAAAAACACTTTGCATTGTTGTGACATTTTTGTTCCAAACTATGGAATAGCATTGTCAAATTATTACTAGTACCTATAGCCCATATCTTATATTTAGTGTAGATTCCCACAAGCCACCTGATGATTAACACTGTATATTAGTATTATACATTTGTTATAATTCATGTGCGAACATTCTCATATTTGTTGTGTTAACCACAGTCCATCTTCCATGATTTGCTGTGTTATATAATCCCATGTTTTTTAAAGTCCATTCAATGTGTACATTTAGGGCTCCTCATTTTCATCACAGAGCTGTGCTGTAATCAATTTAGTCAATTTTTGAACATTTTCATTACTCCAAAAAGAAAAATCTTTTAACCCCTTATACCTCCATATTGATAGTCCATAGAATTCATATAATACATTTTTGGCCATTGCTACAAAAATAATACAATATTCCTATTAACTATAATCCATGTGTTACACTCATAATTTTTCTGTTTATCACCATATTCTTAATATGTCTTAAAAAGTATTCTAATATTTATTCTATAAATTGCCATCTTCATTTTCTTTGTAAAATAGTTCTAAATTTCCCAAATAACTAGAGATGCTGGATATTTTTTCATGTGCTTTTTTACCATTTTTATTTCTTCTTAGGATAAATGTTTATTCAAGTCATGTACCCATTTTTTCATTGGGTTGCTTGTTTTTTTATCATTGAGTTGAATGATCTATTTGTATAACATGGATATGAAACCCTTATAGGATATGTGTTTTCAAAATATTTTTCCCATTGAGCAGGCTAATATTTACTTTCTTTTAGTCAATAATATAAATGGATTTTTTTCTGATTTCCTCCTCAGATTGCACATCAATATCATATAGAAACACTAACCATTTTTACATATTAATCTTGTGTTCTTCCACTTTGCTGAACTCATTGATTAGTTCTAGCAGCTTTGTTATGGATTTTTCAGGATTTTCTAGATATAGGACCATACAACAAGGGAATAGCAAAATTTATACTTCTTCCTTTCCTTTTTGGGTGCCTTTTATTTCTTTATTTAGCCAAATTAGAATTAGTTTGGTAGGGTTCCTTCCTGTTCAATTTTTTAGAAGAGTGTGAGCAAGTTTGGTATCAGTTCATCCTTGAATGATTCCTAGCATTCATTTGGTCTGGGCTTTTCATTTTTGAGGATTTTTGATGATTGTTTCAATCTCTTTATATCAGATTGGCTTGTTGAATTCTTATATTTTTCTTATGTCAGTGTAGATAGCTTCTGTGTTTCTAGGAATTAGTCTATCTTATCAACATTGTCTAGTTTTTAGTACATATTTGTTCAGAGTATCCTCTTATGATATCTCTTATTTCTGTGTTGCCAGTGGGAATATCCCCCCGCATATTCCTGATGTTATTTGCATCTTCTCCCTTTTCTCTTTGTCAGTCTAGTCAAGGGTCTGTGAATTTGTTTTATCTTCTCAAAGAACAAAACTGGTTTTATTGATCCTCTATATTGATTGTTCTCAATTTGATTTACTTCTGCTCTAATATTTACTATTTATTTCTTTGTCATGATTTGGGATTAGTTTGCTGTTCTTTCTCTATTTACTCTAAGTGTACATGTAATTCTTTGAATTTCACACCTTCTTTTAAGCATTGAGGACTATAAATTTCCTTCTCAGGACTGTTCTGATGTATACCATGGATTTTGATATGTTGTATTCTTGTTTTTATTTGTCTCAACATGTTTACTGAATTCTCTTGCATTTTTTCTTTGATGCATTGATCATTTAAGTATGTTGTTTAATCACAATATATTTGTGAAGTTTCCCTTTTTCTGTTATTGATTTCCAGCTTCAGTCCATTATGACCAGAAAAAGTGATTTACTATAATTTCAAAGCTTTTAAATTTATTGAGACCAGTCTTGTGACCCAACATATGGTCTATCCTGGATAAGGATCCATAAGCACTGCTCTTTTGGGGTTTTAATGCTCTATCAATGTCTGTTAGGACTAGTTCTCTTATCATATTAGTTAAGCTCTCTGTTTGCTTTTTTGTCCTCTGTCCAGATGTTCTATCCAATGCTGAGAGTGGTGTATTGAAGTCTCTGACTGTTATTGTAGAGACATATATTTCTCTTTTCAGTTTTGGCAGTGTGTACCTCATGTATCTTGGAGCACGTTGGTTAGGGTCATGCAGATTTATTATTGTTATCATTTCTTCATGAATTGCTCCTTTAATTATTAAAGTCTTCATTAATTATAACAGTTTTACATTTAAAATCTATATTGTCTGATGTTAGCATCATTACTCCAGTTCTTTTTTGGTTACTACTTGCATGAAATATCTTTTTCCACCCTTTTAATTTAAACTTGGTTGTGTCCTTATTTCTGAGTTGAGTATCCTTTTTTATTTTTTATTTTTTTTAGAAAGCATATAAATGGCTCATTTTTTAAATCCGTTCTGTCAATGTCTTTTGATTGGGGAATTCAATCCATTAACATTCAATATTATTACTGTGAAAGCATTATTTAATTTGTCCATGTTACCCTTTGGTTTTCTGTCATCATATCTTACTATTGTCTGTCTTTTTATCCTTTAATTTACCCTTCGTAATAATCTTTATTTCTGCACTTTCTCCAATTTTCTCTCCCTTGTTTTTAATTTCAAATTGCAGCATAGCCTTTAGTATCTTTTGCAGATCTGAAGTTTTGGTAACATAATTTCTCAATTTTTGTTTGCCTCTGAAGATTTTGAATCTCTCTTATTTTTGAAGGACAGCATTGCTGGATACAGAATTCTTGACCGGCATTTTTTCCCCTTTCACTACTTAAATGTATGTACTACTTCCTTATGACCTTCAAGGTTTCTGATGTGAGGTTGGAACTTAATTGTATTGAGTTTCTCTTTTTGTGATGCTTCACTTTTCTCTTCTTTCAGAATCCTCTCTTTATTTCTGATATTTGTCATTCTGATATTTAAGTGATTTGGGGTAAGTTCAGTGAGATTTATTCTGTTTGGTTTGTGTTCTCCTTAGATAATGATATTTAGATGTTTCATCATTAGGGTTGAGTAGTTTTTCATCATTATTTCCTCAAATATTCTTTCTATCTCTTTTCCATTCTATTCTGGGACACTGATTGAGTATTTTTGTACATTTTGGTTTGTCATTCAGTTCCCTGATATTATGTTCCATTCTTTTCTCTTTATCTTCTCCTGTCTTTTCAAGTTCGGATATTCTGTCCTTGGTATCACTAATTTAGTTTTCAATCAATTCAAATTCACTGCTATATGACTATATAGTATTTGTAATGTCATCCATTGGGTCTTTCATTGACATAAGCTCTGTTACTTTTTTTTTCAGACTTTTAAATTGTTCTTTATACTCACCCAGTTTTTTCTTAATATACTTTATTGCTGTGGTCATATTTCCTTAAACTCTTTGAGTTGAATAAGGAAAATTGTGTGGTTTTCATTGATTAGTTGTCTTAAATCCATTTCTCTTCAGGATATTTGTTTTGCTCCTTTGGCTGGGCCATCTCTTCCTGTTTGCCAGTATGCCCTGTGATTTTTTTGCTGATAGCTAAGCATCTGAATATGTTGGAGTATTTATAATGAGAATGAATTTCTCTCTCTTTCCTAGCAGTTTTGTTAATGGTTCTTCTTTGATTTTTGTTTAACTTTTTCTCAGTCTTTAAAATTGCCCAACTTATGTTATGAAAATCAAATCAAGGACTTACTAGTGGGGTGCAGATGTTCTTCCCAAGATTGGGGACAAGGTACCTGCAAAAGTAATTTTTCTCCTTGCATTTTTCTGGCAGGCCAGCAGATGGCATTTGTCAGTGACCCTTTTCACAGAGAAAACTCTATCAACCTCCACTTGCTTGTGCTTCTGATCTAGCCAGAGCTGAGATTCAAACCAGGTTTTAATGACAAAATGCACTAAAGAGAAACTACTTTCTCCCCTGTGTTGCATGCTCCCTATTCCTAGGGAGGAAGACCTGTCTACCCCTCAGTTTGCTGCATTTTGCCAGAGGATTGATCTAGCTATACCTTGAGGGTGGGGATGGGTGCCATTCCCAGCCACTGCAGAGGTTTAGCAACTCACAATTGTAGTTTTGGGATTTTCATCTCTGTCTCTCACCCTCCGGGGGGGGGCACAGCAGTGTCATGGTCTGCAGACCCCCAAAGCAGGTCAAACAATGTTTTGTCTTTTCTTGATTGTTTTTGTGATACTTCAGGCCTCCCTGCTTACTCCGTGCTCTCTTCCCAGAAGACTCTAAATGGCTCATTTTAAAAAATCCATTCTGCCACTATGAGTCTTTTGATTTTGTTGTTTTCTTCATTGATATTCAATGTTATTATTGTAAAGATAGTAGTTATTTCACTTGTTTATCTCTTGACCTTATATGTTATTTCTTATTTTCATTACTCCTTTTACCATTTTAGTTACTTTTTAAAATAATCTTCATTTCCAGCCTCTCTTCCAAGCCTCTGTTACCTGTTTTTCCCTTTCAGCCTGCTGGACTTCATTTATATATCTTGTACAGCAGAGCTCTTATTAATTAACTCTGAGTATCTGTTTATCTGTTAATATCGCCCTCTTTTTTGAAAGATAATTTTGCCAGATACAGGAATTTGGATCACAGATTTTCTCTTTCAGTATCTTAAATATATCACACCACTGATTCTTGCCTTCATGTTTTCTGATGAGAAATCAACATTTAGTCTTATTGAGTCTCCCTTGTATGTGATGAGTCACTTTTATCTTGCTGCATTCTGAATACTTTCTTCATCTCTGGCATTTTACATTTTGATTTGTATGTGTCTTGGAGTTGATCAATTTGGATTTATTCAGTTTGGAGTATTTTGCACTTCCTGGACATGGATATATTTGTCTTTCAAATGATTTGAGAAATTTTTGACACTTATTTCCTCAAATATTCTTCCTGTCCCCTTTCCCTCCTCTTCTCCTTCTAGAATACCCATAACACATGTTTCTACCTTGTGCTGTATTTCCCTAAGACCTTGCTCAAATTTTTCTGTTTTTTTCCATAGCTGTTCTTCTCTGCTCAAATTAGAAATCCCTGTCTTCTAACTCGTTGATCCTTTATTCCATCACTTCATATCTTCTGTTGTATGATTCCAGCATATTCTTAATTTCATTTATTTAACTTTATTCACATGAGATATGTTGATTTTATTGCATGCATTCATATTCTTCTTTATGCTCACCCAATGTCTTCTATTTTTTATATAATAAACATTATTTTAATGAGTTTTTAGATTAAAGAAAAGTTACATCAAAAATATGAAGGATTCCCATACACCACACCCCTTCCCCCTCCTTATCTTCCCCTCTTAAAAACACCTTACAGTAATGGGATATATTTGTTACAGTTGATGAATAAATATTGAAGCATTGCTACTAACCAAGGTCTATAGTTCACATTGTAGTTTGTACTTAATTCCAATGCCATAAAAATGCCCAATGTTCCACCTATTATTCTGTTCTCCTCCCCTCAGAATCTCTAGTAGCCACTATCATTATAACAAGTGTTTCATGTGCTTCCATGACTAATATATTAACAAGTGTATGGGGGGAGTGAAGATAGAATGGGTACACACTACAAATGATGCTAGCCCACACAGTAGCAGCTCCAGGGAGAAGAGTGTGGGGAACTGATCAAGAATCTCCCACAACTACCCTTCCAGGAAGAGAGAAGACCTGGGTCAGGAAGGGGATGTACTGACAAGAAACTAACAGCCCAGCATAGGGGAGGCCTGAAGAGGCAACCTGAATATCATCAGAAGCTCAACTGGCTGAGGAATAAGAGAGCAGGCAGAGGTGGCCTATAAACTTTCAAAAGCCTTTAGAAGCCTAAACCAACTTATAGAGCTGGTGCAGCTCAGTAGTTAAACTATGATTTACATATATGAAGACACAGGTTCAATTACAGATACTTCCCATAAAAAAAGCCTAACTGACCTGAGTGATAAGGGGGGTAAGGAGAGGCACCCCAGGAGCTGCAGGAATCAGGAGTTGAAGGACAAGCAGCCTCAGGACAGGAAGTAAGACTGAGAATTTTTTAGACTACTTGATTTATGTTTTTATTATTGTATTCTTTTTTTGTTTTTGTTTTTGTTTTTCCACTTATATTTTAAAAGATGCTTAGATTACATAGATGTTACACCAAAATTACAGGGATTCCCATGATTTCTACCTCCCATAACTCCCATAACATCTCACATAAACCTATTTCATTAGTGTGGCACATCACCTGCAATGGATATACCCATCCTGAGGCTTTGCCACTAAGCATAGACCACAGTTTACATCATAGGCCACACTCTCTCCCATTCAGTTCTGCATGGTATATGCTGCTCTAAAATTCCCTATATCTGTCACCACAACGTCATTCAGGAAAGCCCCCAAGTCCTGAAAAAGCCCCTGTATTACAAATGCAATTCCCCTCCCTGCCCCGAAAGTGCCTAGTGGTCACTGGTTTCCCCTCACTGTTATAATTTCTTCCATTGCTTGAATCCCAATATGTCTACACCAGAATACCATTGAGTCCACTCTAGTCCATAGCTCTTCCCCAATTTCTTTATATTTTTCTCTGTACACTGGTATCTTGCATGGGGAAAGCAGGCTGAGAGGTGATTGGCGAACACTGGCAGCCTGAGACATTTGCTAGTGATGTGAAAGGGAAGACTGTTTTTTTCTGGTTGTTTTTTGTTGTTGGAATTGCATTTTTTCCTTCTTTATTCTCTTTTCACCTTACTTTATTTCTTTTTGTTTTTTCATTTTTTCCCTCCTTTGTTGCTTTTCCGTTGTTCCACCTTCTCTTCTTTGTTATTCAATTTCTTTCTGCTCATATTCCTTGTCTTTTATTCTATTTTTTTTTCAGTTTCTTTCTTTTTTCCTCCACATTTTAAATTCTTAATCCTTTTCACTATTTATGATTTTTTTCATATTATTTTTTTATTTTTTTCCTGGTTCTTTTATGGCTTATTCTCCAACTTTTTCTTTTTTAAATTCTTTTCCTTATCTTTCCTTCAATTTCTATGTTCTCAATATTTGTTTGAGGGGACATGGACAATTACAAGGATATAGCATAAGTGAAACCAAGTGTCAAAGAGGAATGTTAACACAAAACACCCCAAAATAAAACCCTAGAGCAGAAAGAGAAGCAAACCATCTTAATAATGCCATCAAGATAAAAAGATGCCTAGACTCAAGCAAAAAATTACATGACATAAAATGAAAGAGGAAGGCATAGTCCAGTCTAACGAAAAAAATTAATGGGAGATGGAAATGCATAACATGGAACAAGTAATCAAGGATGGCCAAACAAATATCAAGAATCAACTTAATGAAGTGAAGGAAAAGACAAAGGATATTAAGAATACACTAGTGGATGAATTTGGCACCCTGTCAGTGGGCATTACCTTGGAATATATGATAACCTATCCCCCAATGATTCAGAGTTGGAATCATTTATAATTTTCATACACAAGGTTCTTATGCCCATTTTATCTGAAACTATAATTAGCAATATACCCTTTAAATATATGTTTCAGAGACTTAAATATTCCAGATATTCATATGCCAGTTGAGCCTTGAATCTCAGCAGAGTTGCAACTAATACTTCCAGTTCATTAGACTCACCCAGTACATGTAACAAAAGAATGATAATGACCCATGCCCATCACAATAAACAGAGTGTATCTACAATATGAAGTAAGACAGTTCCATCCATCTGCCCCCCTGGGATCCAAGTCCCCTCACAATCAGAAGCAGAAGGAAAGCAGACTTTAGAATCACCATCCCAAAATCCTCAAGATTGAGGTATGGACAAACATAAGGGGAAATGCAACTACGGTATAATGTAGACTTATTATAATAGCAATGGAAGAAATTGTATCTTTGATATTAAGAAAGTGCTCACCAGAGCTTCTGAGGGAATGGAGAGAAAAAATAAGAGTAACATTGGGCATTTTAAAGATATTGGAATTGTTTTGCATAACATTGCAATGGTGGAAACAGACCATTACACATTTTGTCTATACCTATACAATTGTGAAGTGTCAATGGTAGACTATGGTTAGTACCAATACTTAAATATGAGTTCATACATTGTAACAAATATCCCACACTAATGAAAGATGTTGCTAATGGGGAAAATGTAGGAGAAGGAGGGAAGGAGTTATATGGGTATCCTCTATATTTTATGTAGCACTTGTGCAATCTAAAGTTTTTTAACAATAAATATATTAAAAATAAGAAGACATTGGAGAAACATACAGAAGAAATTGCAAACATACCCAAAAGATAACACATCTGATTGTATGAATAGTGCAATGATATAAATTAGAAATATGTTGTATGAGCATAACCGCAGATGAGAGAATTCATGAGGTTGAAGATAGTATGTCTGAGAGCACACAGATGGAACAGATAGTTTAAAAGGTAGAACAAATTCAGCAGGGACTCAGGGAATTGAATGAAAACATGAAGCACACAAACATATGCATTAAAGGCATCCCAGAGAAAGAAGATAAGCTATAGGAGGCAGACGGAGTGTTGGAGGAAACAATGGCTGAAAATTTCCCAACTCTTTTGAGGGACATGGTGTACAAGTCCGGGAAGCATAGGACACTCCAAACAGTATAAATCCTAACAGGCCTACACCAAGGTAAATATTTCTCAGTGAATGAAGCATTGTAGAACTGCCATGAGTAGCGTGGCTCAAAATAATGAGGACCAGAAATCAGCATTTTTAATTCATCTGATATTACATATTTTTAAGCAACTCATTCCTTGCGTCTTTCTTTGGGGTTTTCCTGCTCTGCTCCCTACTATTTATAGTCATATCTTTGGTCTCCTTTTCTGCTTCCTAATTGGTAATTTTAAGTTTGGTGAATTGAACTTAAACTACTTTCAGACTTTTATATGAATGACTTGGGTTTTATTAAAAATGAACATTATTTCACACATTTAATATATGTCATCAGAGCTTATTGCTTCTATGCCTATTTGAAAATGCTCTCCTGCAAACTCATTTACAGAGATGATTTTCTAGGGTTATGTCAATGAAATCAGTCACAAGATTTTCCCACTTTTCAACTCATTCAATTTTTTTTCAGTTCTTTCAAATGTCCTGAATTTTTCATCTCATCCCAGTTTGGATTTCTTGAATTTCAAACTTCATCTATTAATTTAAGTAAGTTCAATACCTAGTATAGTACTTGGAATGGGGCTTATGTTCAGTATATATTTGTTGAGTGGCATGACCACGATGGATAAGTATGCAGTGGTGTCTGCACCACAGAAATACAAACGTTGATTAATAAAAGCTTTTCAAGAAGGAAACCAGTTTAACTCAATGGAATAAAAAATCCAAGACACTCCCTGTGTGGCAAAATGGTTAAAAAATTTATATACATTGTATCACTGAATTCTTACAGTACCTCTTTTATCTAAGAACTTTAATTTTCCACTAGTTAAACATGAGGGTGTATGCGCTTACAGGAACAAGGCAACTACTTCAAAGTCACAATTTTGATGAAGAGATTGAAGTTCAAACTCATGCTGTTTAAATTGAAGCCAGTGTCTTAAGCATCATTATATTGACAATGTTTTATAATAATAACAGCTAAACCTCAAAGAAAAGAGGAGTATTTCTGATTTAAAACTTCCATTTGAAATCTGTTCTTCAATCAAGAAATGTTCTTTCTCTGGAAGTGTCAATCTTACAAATAGATCAAACATTAGAATAATACCTCTCAGTACAAGCCCTTTCCTTGAATAAGCCACTTTCCATTGACAATTCTTCCATTGACAAGTTTTCTGTGCTACCTCAGCCTCAACAGAACTTGATGTTTTTATTTTATTTTATAAACTGGTGGTTGGAAAATTTGGTTTCCTAATTATTTCATTTCTCTTTCTTTGATTGTTAGTGAAGATGGATATATTCTCGGGTTTATGATATTTGTATTAATTATATTTATGTTGTTGGTTTATAACCCTTAATTATTTTCTTGAGAATTTTTTCTCATTGGATTAACAGACCTATTGATATATCTACATTGCTATGTGTTGTGTCATAATGCCTAACATATCCTAAATATAGCCCCTAATTTTTAATTTGCATTTTATTTACTTTATGATGCTTTTGACATGCAAGTTTATTGTTTTTCTGTCGACCAATTATGTTCTAAATCTTATTCCTTTGTAGTTGTTTTACCCAGGTTTATCTATATATTCTTTTAGAAGTCTTAAGTGATTTGACATCTTTCTCCAATTTCAAATAACTACAGCAATTGGTGGTAATATTTGTATTTTATATAAGTTATTAGACAAACGTGTATTTTCCTAACTTAAATAATTTTAAAGATAGACTCATGGACATGCCATTAAGCACAAAATCCAAACACAAAGGAATGCACATATTGCAATTCTTTTTTAAAGTTTTAAAAATGCATAAATAGTCTAAATTGTGAGATGTCTGGATAGTGCTTACCCTGTTGGTAATACTGTTGCCTGAAACTGGAAGAAAATATGTTTTGTGGGGTGGGACAGCTTGTTATGTCCTGAATTTGATTTTAGTCTGTTTCTGGATTACGTTCATATTTTGAAAATTCATTGTGTTTGTGATATGGTACTTTTTCTTATATATGATAAACATCAGTAAAATGATTTGTGGCACATGTGAGACACTTCCCTTTTACTACACCCTTAATTCTTCTCCTACTTTTCCTACCTGGGATATGGGATCAGTGTCTGGAGTTGCAGTAGCTATCCTGTTATCATGAGGATGAAAACCACACATTGAAGAAGCTGGGGTAAAATGCAAAGGAGAACTAAGTCCTTAACAACAACATTGAGCTGCTGTGCTAGCTTTGGATACCTAACCTTAGACCTCTGACGTATATATTAATAAACCTTAGTTTCCTTAAGTCACTGTTTTAGTTCAGCTGCCTTTTAGTTCACTTCAATGCTATCATTAAGTAGATATTTTATTCATGACAAATTTTAGAATATTTGCAAAATTCACTAGTGAAAAAGCTGCCAGGGTATTGAAATGGTTACATTTCAAGTGCACATTGTAATAATAATGCCAAATATATTGCATTTTGCACTTGATGACTAATGCACACAAATAATGTTTTTCAAATCAGAAGACATCCAGAGGAGAGCAATGAAAACTGAAAAAATCTACATTCATTGAAGAACCAACCTAACAACAACAAAAATCTTTTTGTGCATAAGTGAAGACTTAGGAGTCATCATATTACGTTTGTCTGCAAAAGATGCTGGCAAAGCCACTTCATCATTGCCTCTTGGTAACCTTGGAATTCCCAGTGACTGACATCTTTCAAACACTCACATTCAGGACAGGATCACATACTGCCAAGTAAGTGGACCTAATGGCTCAAAGCTCTTTCCTCATAACAAATCCTTCATCTTTGTAATCTATTTGGAGTTCAAATAGGAACTCCACCCAGCATCACATTCTGAACTCCTGGAATGAAGAATGTAACTTCCCTCTGCCCCCAACAATTCCCAAGACCAGATTGGAAACCATAGGAATAAGTTAAAGACAGCAACTTAGTTAAAAGAATAATCACTAACTATACCATGACTTTCATTTATACCAGATCTTACAAGGGCCCATGTTGACTAGGTCCTTCTTACCTAAATTGGTAAATCACATGCATCTAAGAGACAAGAAGGTGGTGTTTTCCATTGCCTGTACAATTAGATATCAATGATGGATGGTGAGCTAAGCACCCCTGTTATGTGTGTACACCTTGCTGATGTATACAGCAGCAAAATGCATGTCTACTGTATTTTTAAGATAATGTGATGCTAAAAAACCCCCTCATAATTTATGCTCACTCCTCCAAGTATTTCCAGGTTTCAGCAGCCACAGACTTACCTGGGAATGTCCCAGAAATTCACCCTTTAGCACCTGAACCCTGACCTATTAGATCCTTTTTGCATTTTAAAAAAATTCCAAGGTGATGTCTTTAGACAGTCAAGTTTTACATCCAATGATCTAACTGATCCAACAGTGAGCAAGGTGAAAATTATTCAGGAGGATAGATGCAAAAAGACATTTTGGAAAGATGAAAATACACTTAGATATGATTATGATGTGGCAATCTAAATGATTTCAGCATATAAAAGGCATACAAAACTGCTAGGCTATTAAGATTTCATTCGTGAAGAGAAGGGTTATGAGGGCTAAAATACCTAAAAAGTTTTCGGTAAGGGACAATTATACTAGAAAGTTTGAGAAAACCAGAGATAATGAGGGAGGTGAAGTATGTTCCAGAATAGAGCGGAGAAGCCCATTTTCTAAGTATGCTGTACCATGTCAGTCTCCAGCTGTGGGTGGGGATTCTGCCTTCCATTCTCCATGTACTATACATCTGTACTATTCTCATTCACAAAATCAATGCCAAATATTCTCTTCCTCATAGCTAGAACCTCCCAATCCCCAATGTTGTCTTTATTTTGTCTACAATTGCCAGCTTACACTCTCTTTCCCATCATACACACACAATCGCTAAGACATGCTCCAAGATTTAAAGAAATACTATTGGTGATAACCCTAAAAGGGAAAACCATCAAATTCTCACCAACAATAAAATGGACAGCTAAAGTAATATATACTATACATGAATGAGTGTGATTGGTCTACAAAAACATACCACAATATGTATGCAGAGTTGGCACGAATTTTCCACATATTGGGGAGTGAATCCTGTCCCCAAAATCAAATGTTGTGGGAGCATTGTGGAAAGATGGCATCAAACTGATTCAGAGAACAATGCTCTCACAAAAACAACAGAGAAAGAACCAAATACTGCCCTAGGGGACCTACTTTGGCGGGCGGTCAGCATACCAGGACACTGCTACACAGCTCCCAGGAGTGTGAAGAACAGTGATCCAAAAAACATGAGTTACCCATTCCCCACATAGGCTGGGAAGGGCTCCACTCACCCACCGTCAAGATATTAAGCTAAGGTAAAACCTCTGGATTACTGCAGCTGAGAGGGGAACAGACATCATCCTCTCTGTCAGCTATTTCAAGGGAAAACTGAAGAGCAGTTGAGGCTCTTTACTTCTGTCAGTTTGGCCAGCAGAGCCTGCTTTGAATTTTTGCTCTGGAGATTCAACACAGGAACACAGAAAAGCCCAGAATGAAACACCTCCATGGAAAGATGCATGGCACATTCCTTCTGGTGGTTTAGTGGAAATTGCATGGACTTCAGTACTCTCAGTACCCTTAACTCTGGGAGAAAATGTGCACCCCACTGGTGAATCCATGGTCCCATTTTGATATCTTAACCTAGGCACATTTAAAGAATTAGAATAAGTTGAAGCAAATTGGAAAGAGGAACTGTGGAAAAATATAATAATAGGCAAGGGAAAGTAATTGGCCATCACAGTACATTTACCAATTCAGTTACCTTAATAGCGGCAAAAATCACAACCCATACTAGGAAACAGTAATAGATGGCCCAGCCAAAAGAACTAACCAAATATCCTGAAGACTTACAGATTTAAGGCATTTAATCACTGATAATCATTCAACTCTCCTAAATCACTTCAAAGAATTTGAAGAAAATTTGGCAGAAAATAAAAAGTATTAGGAAAGAATAAGTACAGATTAGAGCAGAAATAAATGAAATTGAGAACAAAAAAACAACAACAAAACAATAGACAGAATCAACAAAATCAAAAGTTGCTTCTTTGAGAATATCAACAAAATATTTTAAAAAGACCTTAGATGAACTGAGAAAGAAAAAAAATGAGTAGATGCAAATAAAATTAGAAATGAGATGGGGCACATTACCACTGACCCTTCAGATATAAGAGAGATCATAAGAGGATACTATGAAAAACTGTATGCCAAAAAACTAGACAATGTAGAGGAGACAGAATTTTTTTTATAAACATATGAACCACCTGCACTGACCCTAGAAGAAATCCAAGACCTTAACAAATAAATCACAAGTGCAAAGATTGAAGCAATCATGAAAAACCTCCCAAAGATGAAAAGCTTAGGATCAGATGTCTTAACAGAAAAATTTTAAAAATCATTCAAAGATGGTTTATACCTATCTTCCTCAAGCTCTTCCAAAATATTGAACAGAATAGAATGCTCACAAACGCATTCTATGAAGCCAACATTACCTTGATACCAAAACCAGATAAAAATACTATTAAAATGAAAATTACAGACCAATATATCTCTAAGGAATATAAATATAAAATCTATGAAGAAAATACTTGCAAAGAGAATCTAAATGCACATTTAAAGAATTATGTGCCAAGATCAAGTGTGTGTTATTTCAATTTTGAAAAAGTGATTCAACATAAGAAAATTGATTAGTGCCATAAACCACATTGATAAATTGAAGGAAAAAAAAAACATGATTCTGCCAATTGTTCCTGAAAAGGCATTTGACAAAATGCCCTTTTTACCCTTTATTGTTAAAAAAAAATCCAAAAGATAGGAATAGAAGGAAGCTTTCTCAATATGGTAAACTGCATATATGAAATTCCTAAAGCTAGCATGTATGCCCTGTTGAAAAACTGAAAGCTTTTCCACTGACATCAGCAACAAGAAAAGGATGCCCAGTGTCACCATTGTTATTTCATATTGTGCTCGAAGTTCTAGTTAGGGAAATTAGGGTAGAAAAAGAAATAAAAGTCATCAAAATAGAAAAGGAAGAAGTTAAACCTTCACTAATCACTATGATATGATCTTATATCTAGCATATACTGAAAAATCCAAAACAAACCTACTAGAAATAATATACAAGTTCAGCAAAGTGGCAGAACACAAGATTAATATGCAAAACTCTGTAGCGTTTCTATACACTTTCAATGTGAAATCTGAAGAGGATATCATTAAAAAAATCCATTCATAATAGCATCTAAAATAATCTAATATTTCGGAGTAAGCTTAACTATTAGAGGTTCCCTATTATAAGGTTCACAATGTGTGATTAACAGACTGGGACTTAAAGAAAAGCAGACTACATGGGAGAATGCAACCAATCATCTCCTCACAAGAACAAAGGAACCACATGGCAATGGAGCAGAAGCAGACAAGGAGTTTCACTTCCTCCTGACTAGGGTTTCACCAGTCCTTCTTGCATTCCAAGAATGCCCTATCTCCTAGTGAACTACCCCTTAGCCATAAAAGGGAAGAAATTTGTTTTTACCACCCCTTATTGGCCCCAGGCTATAATAGGTCCCTAAGCCCCACCCCAGGAACTTTTTCCTTGCTTATAGAGGTACTGTATAAATTTACATTTGCACCTTCCAGGAGCAGGCTTAAGTCTCTCTTCAGACCTCCACCATGTGAGCAGGGGGACTGAAGTCTGTTCTACAGACTTCCTGCATTGGGAGACCTGCCTGCAATGATCAGTCTCTGCATCACAGTCAGTGCCCTTGTTTATATTGTGCTAGAGGTTATATTTAGAGCAATTTGGGTAAAAAAATAAATAAAAGACATCAAAGAAACAGGAAAGAAAGAAGTAAAATGTTCACTCTTTGCTGATGATATGATATTATAGCTAGAATCTCCTGAAAAATCCACAACAAAGCTACTAGAAATAATAAATGTGTTCAGAAATTGGCAGGATACAAGATTGATATGCAAACATCATTACGTTTCTATACATTGCCAATGTGAAATCTTAGGAGTAAATCAGAAAAAAAATCCATTCATAAAAGCACAAAAATAATTAAATATTTAGGAATAAACTTAACCAAGGATATAAAATAACTGTATTCAGAAAACTACACAACATTGCCAAAGAAAACGAATAAGACTTAAATAAATGGAAGGACAGTCCATGTTCATTGATTGGAAGACCAAATATTGTGAAGATGTCAATTCTACCCAAACTAATTTACAGATTCAACACAATCCCAATAAAAATTCCAAAAGCTTTTTTTGCAGAACTCAAAAAGCAGATAATAAAATTTATTTGGAAGGGTAAGCAAGACCAAATAGCAAAAAATACCTTAAAAAAGAACAAAGGTAATCGCCTCTCACTTCCTGACTTTAAAGCATATTACTTAGCTACTGTTGTGAAAAGAGCATGGTACTGGCATAAGGACAGATATTTTGACCAGTGGAACCAAATTGAGACACAGAAATAGATCCTCACATCTACAATCAAGTGATTTTTGACAAGGTGGTCAAGCCCTCCCAGCTTCGCCAGAGCAATCTATTCAACAAATGGTCCTGGGAGAGCTGGATAGCCATATCCAAAAGAAAGAATGAAGATCCCTATCTCAAGCCTTACACAAAAATTAACTCAAAATAGTATCAAGGAACCAAATATAAATGCAATAGTCATAAACTTTGTAGAAGAAAATTGAGGGAAACATCTTCAAGATCTTGTAGTAGGTGATAGTTTCTTAAACCTTACACCCAAAGCATGAGTAATAAAAGTAAAACTTGGTAAATGAAGCCTCCTCAAAATTATACACTTTTGTACCTCAAAGGGATTTGTCAAAATGGTGAAAAGGCAGCTGACTCAATGGGAGAAAATACTTGGTGATGTTGAATATATGAAAACAATATTCATCATCACTAGTGATTAGGGAAATGCCAATCAGAAGTAAAATGAGATATCATTATACAACTATTAGTCTGGCTGCTATCCTGGAGAGGAAGTGGAGAGATAACAACACTTATTAACTGTTTGTGGGAATATAGAATTGTACAGCCACTGTAGACGACTATTTGGTAGTTCCAAAAGAAGTTGAATATAATAGACTTGCCATTGGACCTGGCAATAACAATTCTAGGTATATACCCAGAAGAATTGAGTGCAGGACACAAACAGACATCTACACCCCAGTGATCATAGTGGCATTATTCACGATTGCCAAAAGTTGGAAACAACCCAGTTGCCCATCAACATAATAATGTATAAATAATTTGTGGTATATACACACAATGGAGTATTATGCAGCAGTAAGGAGAAATGAAATCATGAAACATATGACAACATGGATGAACCTGGAGTGCATTATGTTGAGTGAAGCAAATCAGACACAAAAAGACAAATACTGTTTGATTGCTCTATTTTGCACTAAATATATTTTGCAAACTCATGGAGTTAATAGTTAGAACATCATTCACCAGAAAATAGAAGTAGGGTAGAGAATGGAAAGTTGAGGCTTGATCTGTGCAGAATTGGTAGAAAGCTTGTTTATAAATCTTTGGAAATGAATAGAAATGGTTAAAGCATATCATGCTCTGTGTAACTAGCAGTGCTATTGTATGGGTATGACAGTGGTTGAAAGGAAAAGCCTAAGGTCATGTATATTATTGTAAGGAAAGCTGAAAACTGTAACATGAGTCTGTATAAGATCATAGAACCTCATATAAAACACAAATTTGGGTGATGTTGCATATTTAAGAATGTTTTTATAAAATATAAATGCAAATATCCTAGAGAGAAGAAGAAAGAATAGTAGCTATGTACATCAGGGAATGAGAGGTGATAAGTTTTGTTTGTTTTGTGTTTATTATTATTATCATTATTATTGGAATAATGTAGCCACTCTAGGGGTGACTAACTGATAAATGCCCAAATATTTGCTTACAACATATACCATCGATTGTAAACTTTGGAAGGCTTTATGCTAATTAATATGTATCAATAAATTGATTTATTAAAATATATATTGAAGTCCTAATCTCCAGCCTTCTGTCTGTGAAATCATTTGTATAGGAAACCACTGAAGTTACTACAATTAGCTCTTGTAGGCACATATTTAAGAATATGATCGAACAGATTCTATATTCTTGAGGCCAGATTAAATCAGGATGTGTTTTAGTCCATAATTCTGGGCTCTTTATAAACTAAGGAAAAACAGAGAGATGTCAGTAGTAAGAAGAAACCAGAGATGAAGTAGATTGCCATGTTACAGAGGCAGAGATGCAAGCCAGTCAGCACTATGGATTGTGGAAAGCCAGGAGCAGAATATTACACACTCTGGGAGAAACACATTCTGCAGAGACCTGGATTTTGGAATTCTAGCTTCTAAAGCTGTGATTGAAAATTTCTTATTGTTTAAGACAAAAAGCCTGAGGATTCCATCATAACTACTTGGCAAATTAAAATACCATGTTTCCCAGAATCCATGTCATTTTAGTTTGACATTGTGGGTCTCTTCATTCATCATTTTTTTTTACTATCTTTATAATTTTTTGTCTTTATCCACCACTGATTCTGTGTGTTCCTCAAAGCAGTCTGTTTCCTTTGGCCAAGAGTGCATGCTGGAATTGACAGTGCCTCAAGAGACCTTGGAGTTGTTCTGCTGTTATAATTGCAGCCATGAATTCTGTCATATGAACAATTGCCAGGCTGGCATGCTAAAGCATGGAAGGGCATATGGCTCAAAGGCCAGTAGGCTCAGTCAAGGCCAGTGGGAACTCCCTAGAAGTGTCACAGCCCATAACATTTAAGGGATCCCTGAAAAGATTAGCAGAACCTCTCCAGATGTCTCAAAGCTGATCACACACTCATGAGGTCCAGGGAGAGATCAAACAACTCCACCCCATTGACAGCCATGCAATACTAAAAACACCATCATAAACCATCTACTTATGGGATGGCTCATTATGCATCAACAGCTGATTGATTCATTAATGAATGAGAACAGAACTGGGTCATTCAGAAAGATCATTGATGCTTATTTTCATCATTCCTGCAGCTATTTGAATACAGTATTCATGATCATCATGCAATTCCAGTTCATTGCAGATACCTGTATTAAATGGAAACTACCATTAATACTAGCTTTCTGATAAACAGTATTATTTGCATAGACATGGATGTTTGTGCAATAATACCTTATGACTCTGAATCAGGACACTCCATTTCAAGAGGCATTATTAGGCAGAGCTTCTAAACCCGTTTTTTCAGCTGCTACAGGACAAATGAAACATTTCAGGCCTTCCTCCCAAAGCAGTTTTTCAAAGCCTCCTTTATGCCTTTATTCCTTAGACTGTAGATGAAGGGGTTCAGCATAGGCAGATGCATCTGCATAGGTGTTTTGTGAACCAGCAGAAATGAGGTACAACCCTGTGATTATACAGTAAAATTAGAAGATGGGCAAGAGATGACATATGCAGATGGAAAAGTCTTTATTCTTCCCTTGAACTGACAAGATTGTACATATGGAGGAAACAATCTTAGAGTAAGAGAAAAAGACCCCAAATAGGAGACCCCCAGCCAGCACTCCATCTATCAAACACATCATTAAGTAATTGAGAGAGGTGTCAGAACAAGCAAGTTGGACCTTCTGAGAAAGTTCACAGAAAAAGTGTGGGATTTCTACATGTGAACAAAAGGAGAGCCATAACCCCATTAACCTTTATAAAGAGGATTGCATCACACTCAAGTTCCTAGTCTGCCAAACCAGCAAGACACAGATCTGAGGGTTCATGATATCTGTGTAATGCAGGGGGTGACAGATGGCCATGAAGTGGTCATAGGCCATTGCAGCCTGGAGGAAGTCCTCCCAACCTGCAAAAAGCAAGAATAAATACATCTGGGTGATGCATCCTGCATAGCAGGTAAAAGGATGATGTGAGGGTGCTATATTTCACTTGGTGTTCTGGAAATTCCCATATATAGTGTGAAAGTTGCAGGGGCAACTTAAGAGAAGGCAGGAGCCCTGAGTATATGAGGAAGTCTGTGTCAAGCAGAGAGAACATCCAGGACGAAGACACTAAATAATGACTTGTTTCAGATATTTAGCGTGAAAAAGGACATCAGTGTGGCAGGGCAATGAGTAAAAAGACAGGGAAAACATTAATTCTTAGAGGGTTTAAGAACAAGGCAGCTTCATTGCTGCTGAAACTTCAAATTCAAGGATTCTTTTATGCATATGCTGTACCTCACACACTTCATTAAATTGGGTGCAATGCTATCCTAGAAAATGGAATCAGACTAGTCCTATCAAAATATGTAGGATTGCATCCAGGCTTTGTATTATCTGAGACACCTATTGGAATATATGAGCTCAGATACACTTGCTCTGAGGCATGCTCACACCCCATCAAACACACATGCACACAAACACACAGACACACAGAATGCACACCTTGGCATTTTACAATCGGTTCACATCTTGTTTTATCAATCTCAGCCACATTGATCAGCCCAGGAGTAAATAAAATCTAAGCTGACAACATCAGTTTATTTTTCATTCCCCAAATATTTAAAAATGGTATTCTGAAATTCCAGCGGACAATCCTCCTTTGCACATGTAAACATAGTACTCGTTTTTGCTATGGTCACTTTCTCAGTAATAAAAGAAGAATGAATTAAAAGGACTTGAAGGAATACAGAAGACATAAACTCAGGTATTCCATGAGAGACTGTCATGAAGAAAACCTTCCTTGGTTCTGACAGCATTCCAAGTCCAGTTATATCCCCTTGAAGCTCAGAAAAATTAATAAAGTAGCAAAAACATTTAATCATCTAAGAGGGAACTGGAAAGATAAAGAAGAAAACCATGATTTGCTTGCCCCTGTGCCTGGAAATGGCATATATACTCTATGCTCAACACAAGTAACCCCAGTGCCCTGGCTTGCTGCAGCTAAGAGACTGATAATGGGCATTCCCTGGGAGGAAGAGGGGACTGGTAGAGACTGGAGAGTGGTTTCTTTGTGGTGAGTTTGGCCATCTGAGCCCCATTTAAATCTCAGAAGGACCAGGAACTGACAGGGAGAGGGGAGGGGGAATACAATCAAGCAAGATTTCACACCCAGCCAGAAGCCCTGGGAGAGAAAGCAATTAGATTAGAAAGGGGGCAGGCACAAAAGCCTAATCAGCAGGACTCTATTAAGCTATAGAAGTCTTAAAATGCCTGGCAGAAAGGAGGCAGATAGCTCTCTGAAGACAAATTTACCTAAGGACACTATTTAGCTCAGTGGAGGAATCCTTGCTTTGCATGGAGGAGGGCCTTGATTCCATTCCCTGGTCTATCAAGAGGGTGATCCCCCTAGTTATCAGGCATCCAGCTGGAACTTTATGACGAGGATCATTTAGATATGAATTTTGTTTTAGGCTTTCTTGGATCTGCTATTTTTTTAAAGGTTCCTTTTTTATTATAATTTTTTAAATTTCTAATTGCTAAAACTCGGCACATCACCTGCAGACATCAGGCTGCAGGGTGATTGACTGATAAACCCCAGCGTCCTGAGAAGCTCCATAGAGGCCAAAAGGGAAGGCTCTTTTTCCTTCTTTGTTTTTTGTTCTTGTTGTTGCTTCTCTTTTGTTTCATGTTTGTTGTATTTCCCCTTTTTTCTCCACATTTTTTTTCCTTTTTATCAGTTTTTTCTACCTATGTTATATCTTTTCTTTCTTTCATTTGTCTATCTTCTGTTTGCTGCTGTTTTTTAAACATCCCACCTCTTTTTTATTGGTCTTCAATTTTTATTTTTATTTCTCTCTCTCTCTCTTTTTTCCTCTGCTTTCTTTCCTTATTTTTTTTACTTTCTTTTCCTTCTTATTTCTTTTCCTCTTTTTTCATCATTGCAGCCTTTTAATTCACTCTCTCTATATTTTTTTTATTTTGGTTTTAATTTCCTTTTTTCTATTCCACTTCTTAAAATTATTCTCTGCCCTTATGATTTTTTACTTGTGTTAATTATTTGTTTTCCTAAGCCTTGTATGGCTCATCTTTTATATTTTAGTATTATTATTATGACTATTATTCTTTTTCTCTTCTTCTCTATTTCCTTTCTTCTGGTCCTAATTTTTTTTTCAATGGAAAAAAGACAATAACAAGGAAATAGAATAAGAGGAATGAAGTGTCAAAGTGAAACTTTACAACACACAAACACAATTACAAAATAAAACCCTTAAATTCAAAGAGATGCTAACCACCCAAATGAACCCATCAAGAATACCACATGCCTTGACACCAAGAAAAAAATTACTAAGCATACTAAGTAAAAGAATACATGGTACAGTCTAATGAACAAACTAAAAAAAAGAAGAAGATGCAGAATACAGAACAACTAATCAAAGATGCACAAACAAATATCATGAGTCAACTTAATGAAGTGAAGGAAGAGATTAAGGATATTAAGAAGACACTTGGAGAATTGTAAACATATATATTTAAAAAAACAGATATGATAGTGAGGAATGGCACAATGCAAAAAAAATACATTGGAAGCACATGAGAGCAAATTTAAACAGGCAGAGGAAAGAATCATTGATGTGGAAGACAGTACATCTGAAATCAGACAGTAGAACAGAAAGATACAAAAAATAGAAAAAAATCAGCAGGAACTTAGGGACTTCACTGGCAACATGAAATGCACAAACATACACATAATAGGCATCCCAGTGGAAGAAGAGAAGGCAAAGGGGCCAGAAGGAGAGTTGGAGGAAATAATGACTGAAAATTTCCCACTCTATTGAGGCACAGGTGCATACATGTCCAGGAAGTGCAGCACACCCTAAACAATATAAAACCTAACAGACCTACCCTAAGACATACATTTATCAAATTGTCCAATGCTCAGGACAAAGAGAGAATACTGAAAGCAGCAAGAAAAAAAAATCTCACTTACAAGGATATCTTGGTAAGATTAAGTGCTGGTTTCTCATCTGAAAGCATTGAAGCAAGAAGTCAGTGGTACAACATAGTTAAGGAGCTAAAAGAAAAAAGCTACCACCCAAGAATTATCTGTCCAACATACCTGGCATTCAAAAATAAGGGAGAGTTCAAAATATTCACAGATAAACTGAAATTAAGAGAGTTTGAAATTAAGAAAACTGCCTTTCAAGAAATATTAAAGGGAGATCTGCAGGATGAAAGGAAAAAATAGGAGAGAGAGAATTGCAGGAGAGTGTAATAATAACTATAAAGATAAAAAGTGAAATGAAATAAACCTAAAGAAAATAAGGTTAACATAAGTAATTCCTTGACAGTAATAGCACTGTATGTTAATGGCATAAACTCTCCAAACAAGAGATACAGGTTGGCAGAACGGATAAGGAGATATGATCCATCAATATGCTGTCTACATGAAACTCACCTTAAACCAAGGAATGCAAGGAATGTAAAAGTGAATAATTGGAAACCAGTTTTAAATGCAAACAATAACCACAAAAAGGGTGGGAGTACCTACACTCATATGAGGAGAAAGAGACTTTAATGCAAACTATTGTAAGAGACAAAGAAGGATATTATATATTAATAAAAGGGAAACACTATCAAGAAGAAAAAAACATCCTAAACATTTATGTGACTAACCAGGACACCTCAAAATACTTGAGGCAAATATTGGAAAAACTAAGTGGAAAAATAGATGCACCTACAATTATTATGGGGGGCTTTAATACATCATTATCAGCATTAGACAGAACAACTCCCCAAAGAATCAACAAAGAAACAAAAATCTTGATTAATACATTAAAGAATCTGAACCTAATAGACATATAAAGAATATTACACCCAAATACAGTGGGATATACATTCTTCTTTAGTATATATGAATCATTCTGCACAATAGACCACATGCAAAGCCAAAAAAAGAAAAAACTCTCCAGGAATTCAGAAAGATTGAAATTATACTAAGTAATTTGTCAGATGACAATGAAATGAAGCTGGAAACAAGTTAGAGGCAGAGAAATAGATTTGGCACAAAGATATGGAAATTAAACAACACACTCTTAGACAATCAAGGGGTCAAGGAAAAAATTGCAAAAGAAATCATTAACTAACTTGAAACAAATGAAAATGACAACACAGTGTATAAAAGCCTATGGGATGTAGTAAAAGCTGTACTGAGAGGGAAATTCATATCCAGAAATGACTATATTAAAAAAGAAGAAAGACTTAAATCAAAGAACTAACTGCACACCTGAAGGAACTAGAAAAAGAAAAACAAACTAAAGCCAAAGGGAATAAAAAGAAAAAAATAACAGAGATTAGAGCAGAACTAAATGAAATTGGAAAAAAAAAAGACATTAGAAAAAATAGACAAAAATAAAGGCTGGTTCTTTGAGAAGATTGATAAAATTTTAAAAAACTTACCTAGACTAACAAAGAAAAAAAAATAGAGAAGAATGAAATTGCATAAAAGCTTTCCCTCTAAGATCAGGAACAAGAAAACGATGCCCACTATCACCACTTCCATTTAAAATTGTTTTAGAAGTACTTGCTTGAGCACTGAGGCAAGAAAAATATATACAAGTTATGCAAATTAAAAATGAAGAATTAAAATTTTCACTCTTTGCAAATGACATGGCCCTATACACAGAAAGCCCTGAGAAATCTGCAACAAAGCTTTTAGAACATATAAATGAGATCAGTAAATTTGCAGGCTATAAGATCAATGCATAAAAATCAATAGCATTTTTGTACACCAATAACGAGCAATCTGAGGAGGAAAGCAAGAAAAATTTCCATTTACTATAGTAACAAAAATAAACAAATACCTAGTGTTACAGTTGGGGAGTTTGATGTAATTATGAATTCCAAAAATATAATTGGATCATGCTGGTAAACTGATCTGTTAATCTGGGCATGATCAAGTTATGATTAGGGCATTGACTGGGTCACGTCAGTAGGGCATTGAGCCCCACCTGTTGGTGGATGGGGAATCGAATATAAAAGGCAAGGCAAAGAACAGAGTGGAAGCAGTCTTTTGAGAAGCAGTTTTAATGTTGGAAAGAAGGCCCCAGGAGAAGAGAAGCAAGCTGTTTGCCTGATAGTCTACAGCTGACCTTGTGGAAGAAACAGGAGCTAGGCTCGGGGAGAACTGCAGCCCTGGGAAGAGAGGAACAAAAGAAGCCTGAACCCTGGCAAACGTCGGCAACTGTTCTGCTCCAACATGTGGCAATGAACTTTGGTGAGAAGAAACATAACACTTTATGGCCTGGTATCTGTGGACTTTTACCCCAAATAAATACCCTTTGTAAATACCAACCCATTTTTGGTATTTTACATTAGCACCCACTTGGCTGACTAATACAGCTAGGAATAAATTTACCTAAAGATATAACTGACTTATACACAGAAAACTACACAACATAGTTAAAGGAAATCAAAGAAGTCTTAACTAAATGAAAGAATATTCTTTGTTCATGGATATCATTAAGATGTATATCCTACACAAACTAATCTTCAGATTTAATGCAATCTCAACAAAAATCATCACAGCATTTTTTACCGAATCGGAAAAACTAACTCCAAAATTTATTTGGAAGGTTAAGAGGCCCTGAATAGGCAAAGACATATTGAAAAGGAAAATTGAAATTGGAGGAATCACTCTACCTGACTTTAAAACATACTACAAAGCTACAGTAGTCAAAACTGCATGGTATTTGCACAAGGATAGACATACCAACCAAAGGAACTGAATTGAGAGTTCTGATTTAGATCCTCACATATACAGTCATCTGATATTCAACAACTTCACCAAGCCCAGTCAACTTGGAAAGAATGGCCTCTTTAAAAATGGTGCTTGGTAAACTGGATATCCATATCCAACAGAATGAGAGAGGGTCACCTTATAAAATATCAACTTAGGATGGATCAGAGATCTAAATATAAGATCCAAGACAATAAAGAACTTGGAAGATAATGTAGGGAAGCCTTTAAAAGACATTTTAATAGGAAATGGTTTCATGAACATCACACCCAAAGCACAAGCAATGAAACAAAAAATAGATAAATGGGATCTCCTCAAAATTAAAAACTTTTGCACCTCAAAGTAAGTTATCAAGAAAGTAAAAACACAGATACCAAATGGGAGAAAATAATTGGCAAACATATATCTGATAGGAGCCTAATATCCAGCATGTATAAAGAAATCCTACATCTCAAAAATAAAAAGACTAACAACCCCTTTCAAAAATGGCAAATGACTTGAAAAGACACTTCTCCAAGGAAGAAATACAGATGGCTAGAAAGCACATGAAAAGATGCACAACAGGGTAGTGATATTATGGGGTTGGATGGTGCAGGTTTGACAGGTGAGTAGATTTTGGAGGCTGTGTTGAAAGGTCCAGGGAAATAGAGGAGCATTCGGAGAGGGACCAGGTTAACACTGGGGATTGGCAGGTATGTGATTGAAAGTACAAAGTTGGAAATGCTCTTATTGCAACAGGACAAGGAAGGGTTACTGGTTTAGGGTGTTGGATGGAGGGCATAGGGGACAGGGCACACCTGGAAAAGGCTTCTAGGGAGTGGTTGAGTGATGATTTTGTCATAATGTGTTGTATCAGTGGGTGGAGATCCACACAATGAGTGGGAAGGAGTTGTACTACCATCCTGGGGATGATTGATATGTTCACAAACAGAGGGGAGTCTCCCAAAAGCATGGGCCTTTCCTAATAGGGGAGGACAGATCAGTGTGTCAAGACGTTAGTGTTGTTGCCAACTACTATGAATCTTGTCATAAAAGGAGTGAATCTGGGGCATCACTGTGGGCCCAGAGGGGAGGGGGAAGGAGGAAAAGAATAGATGGAATAGAGGGTATTTAGTGGACAATGTAAGAGTTCTACATGATCTTGCATTGATGGACACAGGCAATGTTAAATACTATCAAGATCTATAAATTTTAGTCTAAAATCTAAACCATAGTGTAAACCATTGACCATGATTAGTAGTAATGTTTCAATATTTATATATCTATTTTAACCAATGTACCATCCACTTGTAAAACATTGTTAATAGGGGAAAAGGGAAAAAGGGGAGGATGTTGGGTATATGAGAATACCCTATATTCTGTACATTTCATTTATGTAACCTGAGTCTTCTTTGAAGACAAAATGCAAAAAAATAAGACATTAGGGGAATAAACAGAAGAAAATGTCACTGTACATACAAGATAACAGGTCTTACTGTGATTAAATACATGATGTCAATTTTTTTTTAATTTTATGTATTTAATTATGTTTTATTCCTAATTTTTATTTATTTTTTGTATTTTTTTAACTTTCATTATTTTTTCATGTTCTTATTGATTGTATTTGGTTATTTTCTTCGCTTGATTTTTTAATAAGTTTTGCATCAGAGAATGGTTACAGCTGTGGCAGGGGAGGATAATTTTGGGGTTGTCATTGATGGTGTATGCATCACCTAACGCATACCTATAAGGCATATAATTGTGCTCAAGTGTACATGGATCATTTTCACAGTGGGTGGAGAGTCATACTATAACTGAAAGAATATCTAATTCCCATCCTGGGGAGCTCTTCCACATTATCTAATGAAACAGCAAGAATCTCCTGAATACAGGGGCAGTGACTAGTGAAGGAGGAAAGACTATTGATATGCCCTTGATATAGATGAATATACTTATGAACTTTTGCTTTTGAAATTGAACCTGAGCCTATAATTGTAGGGAGCCTAATTGTTACCTCCTGAGAGCCTCGTTTTTGCTCAAATGTGACCTTTCTCTAACCGAACTCAGCATATGGATGCATTGCCTTCCCCCCAGAGAGGGACATGACTCCTGGGGATGAGCCTTCTTTGCACTGAGAGATTACTCCCAAGCACCAACTAGCAATGCAACTTGAAAAAAATGTTGACCAAAGCGGGAAATGATAAAGACAGATGAGTTTATCTGGGTAAGACTCTTCAAAGTGAGTCACGAGGTCCTTCCAGAGGACCTTATGCAAGTCTCAGCAGGATCTCATTGACTGTCAAAGCAAATATTGCCTCAAATAGTGGAGACATTCAGAAACTATAGAAAAGGCAGACAGCTCAAGAGTTTGGTGCCCTGCCTGTGGATCCTACTTTGTAACTTACAATCCCCAGTGTTTCAGATTCAGACTCAGGTATGGTTTCCCTACAATTGGCTCTCCTGCCCCTTCTATTTGAACTTATAATTAGTAGTAGAGTTGTTAGGAGACTTAAATGCTTAGGCGGTCCATGTGCCAGATGGGTCCTGAATCTCAACAGAGTTGCAACACCTACTCTATAGTTCATTGAACTCATCCAGGAAAACTAACAAAGAGATGATAATGGACAATGACCAACCCAAGGAAAAGAGAGAATATGCAACTGCAAGGATGATATTCCCATCCATCTGCCCCATGGGATTTAAACCCTTCTCAATTAGAGGTGGAATGGACAACACCATCCCTGAATCCTCTGGATTGGGGAATGAGTGCTGGAATAGAATAGACTTACTGGTATTCTATTATAGACTTTGGTGATTCTAGCAATTGAAGAACTTTTGTCACTGTTGTGGAGGCAGTGGCCACTAGAGGTTCTGAGGGCAGGAAGACAGAAAAACCTAGTGTAATATGGGGAGATTTTCAGAACTTGGGAATTGTACTGAATGACATTGCAACAACAGATACAAACCATTAAAAATCTGCTCATAACTTACAAAATTATGCAGGAGAGAGTGTAAATTAGAAAGTAAACTTTAATCCACACTTAGTGGCAATGCTCTAAAATGTGTTCACCAATTGTAACAAATGTACCACTCCAATGAAAGTATTGCTAATTTTGGAAAATGTGGGAAAGGTTGGGAGCAAGGCACATGAGGATCCCATTTATATTTTATGTAACATTTATGTAACCTAAGCAGCATTTTTTTTAAATTAAAAATTATATTAAAAAATAAAATAAATATAAAAATGCAATTAAACAAAAGAACAAAGTCGGTAATCTCTTATTGTAAAAATACAATGACAAAACACTTAAATGATTGATCACTCCAAGTGAAAAATGTTCAATGTGAATAAACAAATATTTCAAAATTGAAAATATATAACAAGTACAATAATATTGTGAATTTTAATGAGAAGTTTTTGATGTCTTACTAAATTACATTAAATGCAAATTTTTTGAATCAGATATGCTTGATTTTGAAATTCAAATATGCAATATATTAGTTAAAGTTAAAATTTCAAAAAATCACCCAAAAGTCAAACAATAAAATGATAAACTTCTATCCAGCATTCCAGTTATATTATCAATTAGAGGGGAAAGAATCTCTCAAGAGCACAGGCAGTACCTAATAAAAGTAACTGGCCAATATGTCAAGCCTTCAGTATTCCTGCATGCAATTATGTGCCTTATTCTTTAAAAAATTGAAATTTATTGTTTACCACAATTCCCGAGGTGAGGTGAGCTTAGGAAAGAATACTTAGAACATAGGGCATTTTTATTACTTTAGAGTTGTTCTCCCTGATCTTGCAATGAAGAATACAAGCTATTTAGAGATGTTTAAAAGCCTATAAAATGTTCAATACAAAATATAAGCCATAATGTAAACCATTCAACATTGTTAATAACTATGTTTAATATTTGTACATCAATTTTAAAAAACTATACCATATATCTATAAAATGTTATTAATAGCATAGAGTGGGAGATTTAGAGAGGGTTGGGGCTATGGTAAGACCCTATATTTTCTATGTGACTTTTCTGTAAATTAAAGCTTCTTTGAAGATAAAGCAAAATAACATAACACTATGAGGACATACAGAAGAAAATGTTCATTTTATAAAAAGATGATAGATCTTACCATGATAAAATATGCAATACAAATTTTTTATTCCATTTATTTTTATTTTATTAATTTTGTATTTCAGTTGTTATTTTTATTAATATTATTATTTTATTTTCTTATTTTATTCATTTATTTATTTATTGGCTTTTTTGGGAGGGGTTTGTGTCACAGAAGGGTTATAACTGTGGCAGATAAGCATCACTGGTGTTGGGTATCAGGGTTGCAAGGTTGTGTAGGGAAGGGTGTGTCTGGAGCATGCTTCAATTGTATATGAATAAGTTCAAGTGGTCATGGGGAGTTGTCTCAGGTCACATTAACTCTGTTGTTTCAGTTAATGTGACCCACACATTAACTGAAAAAATATTGAATTCCCATCCTCGGTAGTCCTGCCTCATACTTTATTTTATTTTTTTAAAAAAGATTTATGTATTTATTTATCCCCCCCTTGCTGCTTGTGTTCCCTGTGTCCATTTGCTGTGTTTTTTTTTCCGTGTCTGCTTATCTCCCCCTTGCTGTGAGGTCCTGCTGCAT
>JAQZBX010017357.1:0-35675 GCA_029593785.1 Cabassous unicinctus | reverse complement strand
GTATATCCAAAATATTATCATTTCAACATGAAATCAATATTTTAAAGCACTAATGAGATAGTTTGCATTCTTTTTTGTTGTAATAAGTCTTCAAAATCTGTCGTGTATTTTATGCTTACAGCACATCTCAGTGCTAACCAGCCACATTTCAAGTGCTCAATAGCCAGGTGACACTAGTTGCTACCAAACTGGACAGTGCAGGTCTAGACCCCACCCTAAGAAACTGATTTTATTTAACAAACACCAATGTAGTGTTTAGTATGTGTCAGGCACTGTTCTAAGTGCTTTACAAATATTAACTCATGTAATCCTACAGTTAGATAAATAATAATTTATAAATTAATACTTGCATATATTAACTTATTTAATAATCCTGTAACATGGGTGCTGTTACCATCAAACCTTATAATTGGGGAAACTGAGTCATAGAAATGTTAACTTTATACAAATCCATAAATTAACTTTTACACTGATGATTCCCAAATCTAGATATCCAGCCAATTTTTTTCTGCTAACATCAAAGCTCCTTTATCCAACTATCTACTAGAAATTTCCACTTAGAGAAAAAAAGGAGGAAAGGAAAAATAAGAGCTAATGTTAATTTAGTGCTTAATATTTCCAGTCACTGTTCCAAATGCTTTATAAGCTTTATCTCATTTTCTCTTCATGTTACCCCATGAGAGGGTCTATTATTTTCCTTTCTTTACAGATAAGACAAAAAAAAAAAAAAGAAGAAGAAGAAGAAGAAGACAAAGCTATTGAGTAGCTTGTCCAAGGTCACGCAGGCAGTAAACCAGGATTTGAGTCACGTGTTCTTAGATTCTGTGTTGTACCACCACCCCACAGGTTCCTCATACCCAACTTTATTCCTTCAGCCCACCCCCTTCCTACCCCACCCCACTCCCTTAAAATATATTGCCCCTTAATATTCTCTACTATGTGACTAGCAACAGCTCCACCCAATTGTCCAAATCAGAAACTTAGAAGTCATTGTAGACTTTTCCCTCTAATTTACCATGTATATGTCATTAATAACTAAAGGCTATAGATTCTGCCTTCCTAATACCTCTCAAATCCATCACCTGCCCTTCCACTGATAATGCCTTATTAGTCCAGGCCTTCATTCCACCTCATAATTTATCTCTTCCACCAAACTATAAGTTCCTTAAGGTCAAAAACGATGTCTTATTCTGCATTATCTATTGAGTTCCTGGTACAGTTAGAGCCTGCATATTGTAAGCACAGTGAATGTTTAAGGACAAAATGAATGGATAGATGGATGGAAGAATGAACGGATGAAAGGCTGTGTTATAACATGAGGCAATGATGGCTTTTAAAATCTCCTTACAGGTTATGTCTGTGACATTTTGTTAAGCAGAAAAGAAGTTTATAACTGGGTGAAAATATTAACATAGTGCTGGCATATACTAATCACTCAATAAAGGTTTGTCACTGCTGCTAACTATACTAGTCTCCAAAAATAAGACTTATCAATTAGTTAATAAGCATTATTAAACCTCTATAATGAAAAGACATACCATTCACTGTGGGAAAATACAAGTGAAGAAGGGCTGTTCTGGCCTTTACAATCAATCCATCTGATTGCGGTAATGCACATTGTAAACATGTGGCATAAAGTGCTGTACATGTTTTTTGCCAACTTCCTAATGTTTGCCCTTCTCAGTTGCCAAGGCTAAGAAGTTATTTGCACTGTCCATAAATTTTAGGGTTGCATCTATAACCAACTATAATCATCTGATTTCCTTTCCAAGGGAAAAAGAATCTTATCTCAAATGGCACTTAAACCCATTAGTCATTTATATTTAGTAATTTATAAATTTCTTTATTAATAGATGGGTTTTGTTTGAGCAACCATGAAACAGAAATGTTAAGCTGAATTCTTCAATCACTTATCTCATATGACATTTAAGTATTAAAATGAAAATAAATGAATAAAATTGTATATTTAATTAAGGTAGGGAAAATGCATCCATTAGACAAATTTATAATTTTCATTTAAAATTCTCTTTGGTATCAATAAATAATGATGTATCAATAAGAAAAGATATGGTTATATCAAAGGGTTTAAAATACAACAAAGCTACATTATTTCCCACATACTGATCAAAAGTAATTCACATATCCCCTTTTAGATTAATAATACCTATATAATAATACAAATTAGACCACAACAGGCATGCTTCTGAGTACAGAATTCCATGAATAACAATTGATATCATTTTACAATGCCAGTGGTAGGATAAGTTTACAGAAAAATATGTTATAGAAAGCTTGAAATTTTTACAGTGGCTTAAAATGAGCCATTAAAAACTGTGAAGAAAACTTCCTAGGGTTCCATCAATAGGATAATTTTTCTTTATATATCGTTTAATACTTAAAATTACTCTTTGCTTGGTCCTCTATACATTCTATAGCAAATGCTGTTTAGGCTTTAGGGGAAGTAAGTATTAAGAGAAGGGTGTTAAGAAAAAAAAAATGATAGATTTAATGGACCAAATTCATCACTGATTGTCCCAATTCTTTATCCTGGGATAAGAACCCTCTTAGAAAGAAGATAATTTCCTTTGATGAGGAGGATCTCAACTCTTCTTACATGATGCTAACATTTCTTCAGGATCATTTACTAAATTGATTTCTCTCCATCATAAGTAAGAGAGTTGCAGGAAATGGGAGATTCCTGTATCCTCTTCTATCCGTAAGTAATTTTCTTCACCATTCAGAAAAAAATCTAGAGCTATCACAGATCCAAGTTCCCCTTGGCTCCATTTGAAATTCTGTCTTGGTTGCATCCCTTCCCAAGGAGGTGTGATTCACCTACACGTGGAAGCACTTAGCCTGTTCACAAGAGCAGGACTCCCCTCCCCTTCTGTGTCACTACCCTGCTTTTGTACCAGTAATAACGGCACTGATTATGTATCAGGTGCTCTTTGCCTTCAAGAACAGAAGCTTAAGAAACATCTTCATCTGATAAGAATAACCTCTTATTTAATTTTTACCTGGTTTACAGACAATCTCCTGTGGTGGTTTGAGTCTTTTACAGACCCCAGAAAATTATTTTCTTACACTAATCCATTCCTGTAGGCATAAACTATTGTAGATGGGAACTTTTGATTAGATTCAGTTAAGGGACCTTTCTTTTGATTAGGTCACTTCAGTAGGGCATGACCCAGGGTGGGTCTTAATTTTCTTACAGGAGCCCTTTATGAACAGAGGAAGGAATGAAAAGCTGCAGATATAGAAAAAAGATGCAGAGACAAAGAGGATCCTAGAAATTGAGAGAGAAGGTCCTGGGAGCCAGAAACTGAAATCAACAGAACACAGAAGCTGAGAGAAAGTCACTTTATCCAGAAGCTGAAAGCAATGAGGCCCAGAAAAGAGAGGAGAGACTAGTGGATGTCAGCATGTGTCTAATCACCCACAGCTGCAGCTCGGGGAGAAAGCATCTTCTCATGATACCTTGATCTGGACATCTTCACAGCCTCAGAACTGTATACATATAAGTTAATAAATGCCCATTTTAAAGCCAGTCCAGGGGAGCAGATGTGGCTCAAACAGTTGAGCAGCTGCTTCCCACATGGGAGGTCCTGGGTTTGGTCCCCAATGCCTCCTAAAAACAAATAAACAACAAGCAAACAAACAAAAAAACCAACTCAGGAGCTGATGTGGCTCAGTGGTTGAGCACTGGCTTCCCACATTCGAGGTCCTAGGCTTATTCCCTGGCCCAGGTACCATAAAAAAGAAAAGAAAAAGAAAAAAAAAAAGAAAGCCAGTTCATTTCTGGCATATTGTTTGGCAGCCTTTAGCAAACTAAAATAGTAATTGAGACTGGAAGAGTAGGGTGCCTGCTGCTATGCAAATACCAAAAATATTAAAAGAGCTTTGAAAATGGGTAAGGGAAATTTTTTGAAAGAATTTGATGCTTGATGGAAAATGCCTCAATTGCTTTGAAGAGACACTAAAGATACTTCTGATGAGGTCTTAGAAATGGTGAATGTGTCATTGCAAACTGGAAGGAAGATGATCCTTGTTTTAAAGTGACAGAGAGTTTGGCAAAATTGAGTCCTGGTGTCAGATGGAAGACAAAGCTTGGCTATGTAGCTGAGGAGATTTCCAAAATAAATGTGGAAAGCGCGACCTGGCTTCTCCTTGCAGTTTGTAGTAGACTGTAAGAAGAAAGGGATAAGCTGAAACTGAACTCCTGGGCGCCCGCACACACACACACACACACACACACACACACACACACACAGAAATTGATGGTTTGGGAAATTCCAAGCTCCAGAAAATTAGTCTTACTGTCTGACAACTGGGATCCCTGTTTCCTGCATGCTAAACCTAATGGTTTTTGTGAGATCTGTATGAGTGGATGGAAAGGGACAGAAAAGGGACAGGTTGAAGGAAAAATGACTTCAAAGGCAATACCTTGGAAGCTGAGGTCTGGACAGAAGACATTTTCTTGGGCTCAGAAAGCGAATCCACCCATGTGTGTGGAAAGGGTGAGTATGCCCTGGAGCTTGGAGAAGGCGGGACTTCCATCCATTGTCCAGGAAGAGTGTTGCTGCTCCAGTCTTCAGAGAGGTGGAGCACATTCCCCGGGGACTGGGGAGAGTCTGGCCCACAACCCACTGATCTGAAGGGGTTGAGCCTCACCCCGAAGATTGGGGAGAGTCTGGCCATCACCCCAGTGTTCTCAGAAGGTGAGACCTAGAGCTCGGTGGCCACCCCAATTCTTGATGATGGTGTTGCCGAGAACGTGGCCACTGTGCAAGCCCTTTGAAAGGATGGGACTGCGGCTCCGTTGGGCCCTGAGGACAAGAAACCATGGTTCTATAGTGGCTCTCAGACTCTGAAATCTAACGGAGGGTGCCCTTTATGTTTTCAGCACTGTTTGGAACCACGACCCCTGTTTTTCTTCCAATTTCTGCCTATAGCAGTGGGAATGTTTATTCTATGACTGGCTCTCTGTATATTGGAAGCAGATAACTTGTTTTCTAAGTTTCACAGGTCCACAGCCTGAGGGGACTTTTGCCCCAAGATGGACACACCTATAGCTGATTTTGATGAGACTTGTACCTTAATATTAGGTTGGTGCAATAGGAATTGCCATTTCGGACCGTGAATTTCAAATCATTATAACTAGGCTCAAATACATCTTTATTAATCAAAACAGGAACCATTACAATCAACACATTTTTGCCAACGAGAAATAAGTTTGTTTATTCCTGTAGCATAAAAATCCGTGCTTCAGGATTCGATGGACACTTGGAAAGGATTTTCTGCATCCTGATGGTTGTAGAGGCATTTTCCCTGCAAAAAGTTGTCGAGATGCTTAAAGAAGTAGTAGTCGGTTGGCGAGAGGTCAGGTGAATATGGGGGATGAGGCAAAATTTCATAGCCCAATTCGCTCAACTTTTGAAGCGTTGAAGCGTTGGTTCTGCGACATGCGGTTGGGCATTGTAGTGGAGAAGAATTGGGCCTTTTCTGTTGACCAATGCCAGCTGCAGGTGTTGCAATTTTTGGTGCATCTCATTGATTTGGTGAACATACTTTTCAGATGTAATGGTTTTGCTGGGATCCAGAAAGTTGTAGTGGATCAGACCAGCAGCAGACCACCAAACAGTGACCATGACCTTTTTTTGTGCAAGTTTGTATTTGGGAAGTGCTTTGGAGCTTCATCTCGGACCAACCACTGAACTGGTCGTCGCTGGTTGTTGTATAAAATCCGCTTTTCGTCACCCATCACAATCCAATAGAGAAATCATTCGCTGTTGTTGCGTAGAATAAGAGAAGACGACACTTTCAAATGACGAATTTTTTTTTTGGGGTCAGCTTAAGAGGCACCCACTTATCGAGCTTTTTCAGCTTTCCAATTTGCTTCAAATGCCGAACAACCTTAGAATGGTCGACGTTGAGGTCTTTGGCAACTTCTCAGGTAGTTGTAAGCGGATCAGCTTCGATGATAGCTCTCAATTGGTCATTGTCAACTTCTGACGGCTAGCCACTACGCTTTTCATCTTCAAGGCTCTCGTCTCCTTTGCAAAACTTCTTGAACCACCACTGCATTATACGTTTGTTAGCAGCTCCTGGCCAAATGTGTTGTTGATGTTGCAGTTGTCTCCACTGCTTTACGACTCATTTTGAACTCAAATAAGAAAATCTCTCAGGTTTGCTTTTTGTCTAACATCATTTCCATAGTCCAAAATAAATATAAAATAAACAGCAAGTAATAAGTCATTAGGGAAAAAATATAAAGCGAGAAATGCACATTAAAATTATGTATAACATAACCACATTTATTTAAGAATGTATTCCAATATCAAATGGCAAATTTCAACAATGCAAAACCACAATTAATTTTGCACCAACCTAATACTCTTACTGAAATGATTTAAGGTTTTTGAAATATTGTCATGTAATGAATGCATTTTGCATATGGAAAGAACATGTACTTTGGGGATCCAGAGGGTGGAATGTGGCAGTCTGGAGCTTTTGTGAACCCCAGAAAATCATGTCCTTAGGCTTAATCCATTCCTGTGCATATAAACCTATTGATTAAATTCAGTTAATGGACCTTCTTTTTTATTAGATCACTTCACTAGGGCGTGACCCAGGATGGGTCTTAATCCTCTTACTGGAGTTCTTTATAAATGGAGGAATAAAAATGCAGAAAAAAGCTGCAGAGACAGAAAGGAACCTAGAAGCTGAAAGAGCAGTCTCCAGGAGCCATAAGCTGAAATCAGTGGAAAACAGTTTCTGAGAAGTCACTTTAGCCAGAAGCTGAAATCAATGAAGCTCGAAAGAGAGGGGGGAAATGAGCAGACACCACTATGTTTCTGATCACCCACAACTGCAGCTCAGGGAGAAAGCACCTTCTGACGATGCCTTCACATCGTCTGGACATCTTCACAGCCTAAGAACTGAAAGTTAATGAATCCCTATTACAAAAGTCAATCCATTTCTGGTATATTGCGTGGCAGCCTTTAGCAAACTAAAACATTTAACATGTCCCAAATAGATTATAAACTCATAGAGGGCAAGAATCATTGTATTTACTGGTATTCCCCTCCCACACAGTTCTCAAAACAGTGTTTTCATATAAGAGATACTTAGTCAATGCCCACTGATTTGATAATTAAATAACCATTTTGAAATATAAAGAACTCTTTAATGAGCAGTAAATGCTGATTTGTCACCAAGACCAGCCCAGAAGGAATGGACTAAATTGCAGCCTGTGTGCCTTCATTAGTGATATAAAAACATAAAAGGCATTCCATTATCAAAATATGCAGGATATAGAATGATCTTCTCAGGGGATTCACAGACGTCTCTAAAGAGGCTCTAGATTTATTGACCACTTTGTCAGATTAAAATAGCCAACAATCAAAAAAAGAAAATAATCCTTGGCCTCCAGAGGAGACAGTGTGAATAACTGCATAAAATCACAAATCAGAATACAAGTTGTCTGTACCTTGACTTTGTAGAATCATAGCAGTCTTAAATAGAAAGAGGTGCTGAGATTTTCTAGTCCTCCATTAATAATAGCAATAATATTGTTTTAAAGTAGCTCAGAGGATAATAAATGCCCTGAAGCTTTAGAGGATAGAGCTTTCATAGACCAGAATGGTGGAGGAGGTGGAAAGTGGGCTGGACTTGAAGTAGTCCAAATCCATTGGACTACTTCATTGAAGTATGGGTAGATTTAAAGAGGCTGAGTGGATCATCAGGCCTTCCAGATCCAGGATACACGTTGAATGTAGACAGAGACAACACTTGCAGATATAAATTTTCTACAATGTTTTACATTTTTAAAATAAATCCATTGCTCATTTTTAAAATAAATACTTTACTTACAGTGATTCTCAAAGTTAAATAGGGAAGATACTGCTATATTAATATTACTATTAAACACATTTAAATAATATGGGAACTGAGGCTCAGAGTAATGAGTGTAACTTGCTCAGGTTCACATAGCCAGTTTATAAGCAAGGTGCCAGCTGAGACCTTTATATTACCTGCTTTGCTAGAGCACATGGTTCACCTCCACACCTATATCCTTTAAGCTGATGCACAACTATGGTCTTACAAGCTTTCAGTAGAACCAAAAAGGCAACTGGGTCTCTTGATGATTGTGCACTTTATTTAAGGCTTCATTAAAAATGTAGCCTATTTTTGAAAGCATACATAAGGAAATGAAATCACCAATATGGTGAAGTGAGATGCTCTAGGGTTCTGTCCCCATAGAATTTTTTAAAAAGCAAAAACTGGAAGAACCATCTTTCTCCAAGCTCTGGAAAACAGTTAAAGGGCTGCAAGAATTGGGTGAGGGCTTAATAAAAAAAAGGCATAATGAAGAGGCAGCCTGTGCCTCCAGGGTGGGTCTCTGGTCTGAGTTCTATAAGGAGAAAAGTAACCCTTGTGCACATATGGGGATGCTTGTATGTCTGTACCAATCTGTATGGTGTCAGCTGAAAGACTGAACCAGGGTACTCATCATCTGGCTCACTTTGGCTTTTCAAATGCCAAAGATAAAGAGAGAATCCTGAAAGCAGCAAGAGAAAAGAGATCCATCACATACAAGGAATGCTCAATAAGATGAAGTGCTGATTTCTCATCTGAAACCATGGAAGAAAGGAGGCACACTCTTAAACATTAAATGGGTCAAGGAGGAAATTGCAAGATTGATCAATAAATATCACAAGGCAAATGAAAATGCAAACACAACATATCAAAACTTAGGGGAAGCAGCAGAGGCAGTGCTGAGAGGGAAATTTATAGCCCTAAATGCCAACATTTAAAACAAAGAAAAAGCTAAAATCAGTGTCCTAACTGCACACCTAGAGGAGCTAGAAAAATAACAGCAAACTAATCCCAAAGCAAGCAGAAGGAAAGAAATAACAAAAGATTAGAGCAGAATTAAATTAAATTGAGAATAAAAAACAATAGAAAGAATTAACAAAACCAGAAGTTGGTTTTTTAGAAGATTAATAAAATTGACAAACCCTTATCTAGACTAATAAAGAAAAATAGAAGATGCAAATAAAATCAGAAATGAGAGAAGGGACATCACCACTGACCCCACAGAAATAAAAAGTATTATAAGAGAATACAATGAAAAATGGTGTACCAACAAGTTGGACAACTTAAATGAAATGGATGAATTTCTAGAAACACATGAACAACTTACATTGATGAACAAAGAAATAGAAAACCTCGACAGACCAATCACAAGTAATGACATTGAATCAGTCATCAAAAAACTCCCAAAAAAGAAAAGCCCAGGACCAGATGGCTTCACAGGTGACTTCTACCAATCATTCCAAAGAGAACTTTTACCAGTGCTACTCAAACTCTTCCAAAAAAAATTGAAGAGGAGGGACCCTTACCTAACTCATTTTGTGAAGCAGATATCACCCTAATTCCAAAGCCACATAAAGATGCTACAAGAAAAGAAAATTACAGACCAATCTCTCTAATAAACTTAGATGCAAAAATCCTCAACAAAATACTTGCAAATTGAGTCCAACAACACATTAAATTAATTATATACTATGGTCAAGTGGATTTTATCCCAAGATGCAAGGATGGTTCAACATGAGAAAATCAATTAATGTAATACACCACATTAACAGATAGAAGGGGAAAATTACATGATCATCTCTATTGATGCAGAAAAGGCATTTGGCAAAATTCAGCATCCTTTCTTGATAAAAACACTTCAAAAGATAAGACTAGAAGGAAACTTCCTCAGCATGATAAAGGGCATATATGAAAAACCCACAGCTAACGTCTTACTCAATGGTGAAAGACTAAAAGCTTTCCTTCTAAGATCTGGAACAAGACAACCAGTCTTAGTCAACATTGGGTTAGAAGTTCTTGCTAGAAAAGTTAGGCAAGAAAAACAAATAAGACATCCAAATTGGAAAGAAAAAAGTATAACTTTCACTGTTTGCAGATGACATAATCATTTATATAGAAAGTCCTGAAAAATCTACAACAGAGCTACTATAGCTAATAAAGTTCAGCAAAGTGGTGGGATATAAGATCAACATGTTCCTATACACTAGGAATGAGAAATCTGAGGAGGAAATCAAGGGGAAAATCCATTTACAATAGGAAATAAATGTAACAAATATCTAGGAATAAATTTAATTAAGGATGTATATTTCTCAGAGACATAAAGCCTCAGATTATTCATATTCCAGTTGAGCCCTGAAACCTAGCAGAGTTGTGGCCAACTCCTACTCTCCAGTTCTTCAGGCTTGCCCTGGACAACTAACAAAAGGATGATGTTGGACATGTCAGTATCAGAGGTATCTTCAACTGCAAGCAAAACAATTCATTTCCTCTGCCCCACAATTTCTAAGTCCCTCCTCAGCCGGAAGCAGAGAGGACATCATCCCAAATCCCTCAAGATTGAGGGATGAACAAAAATAAGGGGAAAGTGTAACCCAGACCAAAGCATAATTATTGTTATTATAGTTATTATCTTATGTAATGGAGTAAACTTGTAACATTGATATTAATTTTTTTAATTTATAAGGGGGAAAAAACAAGTAATGACTGAAAACTTCCCAAATTTTAACTAAAGTCATGAATATACACATCCAAGAAGTGAAGTGAACTCCAAAAATGATAGTCACACCCAGACACGTCATAATCAAACTGTCAAATGCCAAAGACAAAGAGAGAGTCCTGAAAGCAGCAAGAAGCAATGTACCCTGTATAGGGATCCTTAGATGAGTGATTTCTCATCAGAAGCTATGGAGACAAGAAGGCAGTGGAATGACATATTTAAAGGGCTAAAAGAAAAAAAACTGCCACTCAAGAATTTTATATCCAGAAAAAAAATTGTATTTCAAAAGTGAGGGGGCGATTAGGACATTCCAAGATAAACAAAAGCTGAGGGAGTTTGTCAGCACTAGACTAGCTCTACAAGAAAGGCTAAAGGGAGTTCTTCAGGATGAAAGGAAAATACACTGGAGAGCAGATCAAGGCCACATGAAGAAATAAAGATCTCCGCTAAAAGTAACTACATGGGCAAATATAAATGTCAGTACTTTTTTATTTTTGGATTCTAACTCCATTTTTTATTTCTTACACAATCTAAAATGTAAATGCCTAAAAGCAGTGATAAATCCATGGTTCAGGATACACAGTGTATAAAGAAGTAATTTGTGATGAGAACAACATAAAGGTGGGGAGATGGAGGGATATAAGAACATAGTTTTCACTTGCTACTGAAGTTAAGATAGTATCATAAATGAGGTTGCTATAGATTTAGGATGTTAAAATTAAGCCCCATGATAACCACAAAGAACATAGCTGAAAAAAATATACACAGAAGGAATTCTAAATGGTTCACTACAAAAAAAACCTGATTAAATACAAAAGTAACAGTAATGGAAGACCTGAGGGACAAAAATATATATAAGATTTACAAAAATCAAACAGCAAAATGGTAGATGTAAATCCTATGTTATTGCATAGCTACTTTAATTGAAAATGGATTAAGCTTTCTAGCTAAATGGCAGAGATTGGCAGAATGGATAAAAAAGCATAACCCAACTATCTACTGTTTATAAGATACTCACATTAACTCCAAAGACACTGGAGGTTGAAAGTGAAAGGATTAAAAATATGTATTCCATGCAAATAGCAAAAAAAGAGAGCAGGGGTAGCTGTATTAATATCAGACAAAACAGTCTTGAAGACAAAAACTGTTAAAAGGAACAAAGAAGAATATTATATATTGATAAAATTTCAATTTATCAGGAAGATATAACAATTATAAACATATACACACTTAAAAACAGAGCACCAAAAACATTAAGCAAACACTGAGATATTTGAAAGGAGAAATAGAAATGACCCCATTAATACTAGAAAACTTCAATACACCACTCTCAATAATGTATAGAACATCTGGACAGAAAGTAAATAAGGAAATAGAGGTTGCAAGCAATACTATAAACCAACTAGTCCTAACAGATATATATAGAACACTTGAACAACAGCAGAATACACGTTCTTCTCAAGAGCACATGGATCATTTTCTAGGATAGAGCATACGTTAAGTCACAAAACAAATCTAAGTACATTTACAATGACTTCAATCATACAAAGTATCTTCTCCAAACATAATGGAATGAAGCTAGAAGTCAATAACAAAGGGGGAACTGGAAATTTCACAAATATGTGGAAATGAAACCACACACTCTTAAACAACCAATGAGTCAAAGAAGAAATCACAAGGGTAATTAGGAAGTATCTTGAGATGAATGAAAAAAGAAAACACAACCTACCAAAACTTCTGGAAGGTAGTACTTAGAGGGAAATTTATAGCTCTAAATGCTTGCATTAATAAAAGAAGAAAGAAGAAAGATCTCAAATTAGAGACCTAACCTCACAGCTAGATAATCTAGAAAAAGAAGAGCAAATTAAACCCAAAGTGAGCAGAAAAAGGGAAGTAATAAAGATTAAAGCAGAGATAAATGAAATAGGGAATAAAAAACATTAGAGAGAATCAACAAAACCAGAAGTTGGTTCTTTGAAAAGATTCATAAAATCGACAAGCCTTTAACTAGACTGACCAAAAAAGAGAGCAAGAGGACCAAAATAACTAAAATCAGAAACAAAAGCAGGGTCATTACCACCCACCTTACAGAAATAAAAAGAATTATAAAAGGATATTATTGATAATTGTATACCAACAAATTAGATAACCTAGATGATATGTGCAAATTCCAAGAAACACAAAAGTTACCTAAACTGACTCAAGAAGAAATAGAAGGTCTTAATATGAAGAGATTAAATCAGTAACCAAAAACTTCCCAAGAAAGTAAAGTCCAGGGTCAAATGGCTTCACTGGTAAATTTTACCAAACATTCACAGAAGAATTAACACTAATCTTTCTCAAACTCTTCCAAAAAATTGAAGAGAGGGAACACTTCCTAACTTGTTCTACAAGGCCAGCACCACCCTAATACCAAAACCAAATAAAGATATCACAAGAAGGAAAGCCAGTGTGGCTCAAACAGTTGGGGGGGGTGCCTGCCTACCACATGAGAGGTCCTGGGTTTGGTTACCAGTGCCTCCTAGGGAAGATGAGCAAGACAGCAAGCTGATGCAACGGGCTGGCGCGGTGAGCCGACGCAACAAGGTGATGCAATGAGATGACACAACAAGATGATGCAATGAGGAAACACAAGAGACACAAAGAGCAGGGAATGGAGGTGGCTTAAGAGATTGGGCACCTCCCTTCCACATGGGAGATCTTGGGTTCAGTCCCCAGTGCCTCCTAAAAAGAAGACAAACAGACAGCGAGCACAAACAATGAGGCAGGGGGGAGAAATAAATAATTTTTTTAAAAAAAAAGAACACCACCATATCTTTCCCTTTAAAAAACAAAAGATGCTACAAGAAAAGAAAATTATAGACCAATATCTCTTATAAATATAGATGCGAAAATCCTCAACAAAATGCTAGCAAACTGAATCCACATTAAAAGAATTATATACCGTGACCAAATGGAATTTATACCAGGAATAAACGAAGGTGGTTCAACATTTTTTTTTAAAAAAATCAATGTAATACACCACATTAATAGAATGAAGGATGAAAGCACATGATTTCTCACAGAAAAACATCTCACAAAATCCAGCACCCATTCTTGATAAAAACACTCAGAAAACTAGAATAGAAGGGAACTTCCTCAACCTGATAAAGGATGTAAATGAAAATTCCACAGCTAACATCATATTTAACGATGAAAGAATGAAAGCTTTGCTCCTAAGATCAGGAATAAGACAAGCTTTCACCATTGCTATTTAACATTGTAGTCGAAGTTTTGGCAAGAGCAATTAAGAAAAAAAATAATAAATAAATAAATAAATAAATAAATAAATAAATAAATAAAAGGCATCCCAATTGGAACAGAGGAATATCACTATCCCTGTTTGCAGATGACATGTTCCTATGTATATAATACTGAAGAATCTACAAGAGAGTTACTACAGCTAATAAATTAATTCAAAAACATGGCAGTGTACAAGATCAACACACAAAAACCACTGGTGTTTTTTACACCAGAAATACAAGATCAACACACAAAAACCACTGGTGTTTTTTACACCAGAAATGAACAAACTAAAAAAGGAAATCAAGAAAAAAAAATCCATATACAGCAGCAACTGAAATAATATAGTATAGGAATAACTTTAACCAAGGATGTAAAGGACTTGTTCTTGGAAAACTACAAATCACTGCTGAAAGAAATTAAAAAAGACCTAAATAAAATGGAAAGATATCCCATGTTCATGGATCAGAAGTCTCAATATCATTAAGATGTCAATACTACCTGTTTTAGTTTTCTCATTGCTAAAGCAAATACCATTCAATGGGTTGGCTTAAACAATGGGAATTTATTGGCTTGCAGTTTTGAGAATAGAAATCCAAATCAAGGCATTATCAAGGTGATGCTTTCTTACCAAAGGCTAGCCTTCTGGGACTGGCAGCCAGTGATCCTTAGTCCTTAGATCCTCTGTCATATGGCAATGCACATGGTGGTATCTTCTGGCCTCTCCCTTTTCTTCCAGGTTCTGTTGACTATCAGCTTCCGGCAGATTCCTCTGTGGCTTTCTCTGTGTGTCTGAATTTCATTCCACTTATAAAGGATTCCAGTAATAGGATTAAGACCCATCCTGTTTGAGTTGGGCCACACCTTAACTGAAGTAACCTCATAAAAAGGCCCTACTTACAATGGGTTCATACCCCATAGGGATAGATTAAGTTTAAGAACATGTTTTTCTGGGGTACATAGTTCCAAACCACCACATTTCCCAAAATGATTTACAGATTCAAACAATTCCAATCAAAATTCTAACAGGCTTTTTGCAGAAATGGAAAATACAAACATCATATTCATATGGTTTCTGGTTCCCAGAGCAGGGAACAGTGAGGCACCTGGGGGAATGCTGGCCTCTGACATGAACTCTGGGATGGTCCAGGCTCCCAACCCCAGACAGATATTCACCAGGGATTCTGAGTGGTGGCTACTCCCTTTGCCCATCGCATAATGTTGCTACAATACTAGACTGATACTCCTGATAATCCTGACTGTGGTAGTGAGAGACTCCTGGCAGACAGAAGAAAAAAACAAAAACAAACTTGTGATCTGGTAGGAAAAAAGGGTAAAGAGTCAGAGATGGAGTTGGCTCTACTGAAGAACTGAAACTACTGTTTAACAAAAACTTTGATAAAATAGTGGGCCAGATCCCAGACACATACATCTACATGTTCAGAGTATGCCAGGAAGCTGGCAAACATACCTCTGGGGCAGGCCTGGTGAAGATCAGCAAAAGTCATAGGAAGGAGACAGGGTAGGGATACTTACATCTTCGACGGAAGTAATTGGCTCATACTGATCTTCAAAGAGGGTGAAGAATATGATAATCACTTTGGCAAGGAGCAGTGTCATGCAGTAGTGGTGATATCCTGCAATCAGTACACCCTAGCAGACAATTCTGGTATCTAAGGAGTGATACAAAGTTCAAGATTGTTTCTACCTCTTCTCTGGCAGGCTGCCCTGTTCCTCAGAGATCTTCCACCTCAGTGTGCATTCTATCTCACTTGTCATGTTTGCATCACCGGTCACTGTCTGTATCTTTGGGGGTTTCCTTTACCAGCAACTGGATGAGGAGCAAAGGGAATGGAATAGTTTCCCCACTTAGCCTTCCAATAAGGTCTTGGCAACATGGTCGCAGATGGTTGTGACTTTATGCCATTCTAAACCGGCAAAGTGTGCCTGCTGCGTATCATGGTGTTGGGGGGCTGACCAGTTAGGTGAGGAATCAGAAGAAAGGGATGACCATTTATGTCTAGCCTCTTCTTCAGTCCCCCAAATCAAAGCGTACTCAGAATTCCCAAGCAGACTCCATACCAGTCTCTCATCTCACCCTTAACATTGCTCTTTCTTTCCAGTTTGCTTTTGACTTGCATCCTCTTCTCATTAGTAAAACTGCCTTCCTTTTTTCCATATTTTCTGTTTCCCTCTAGAGAGGTACAGTTGTACGATAGAGATAATATAACAGAACCTGTGGCAACAGAGGCTTAGTATCAAAAGGTACAAGTAGGATTGTTATAGCGGGCAAAAATGTGGCAGGCTCCCTGGTGCTTTCTTTTTTAAACACATTTTTCAAAAACTTTTGAGACACTGGATTCCTTTAATTAAAAAAAAAAATTCTTATGGAAGGTTAAGGGGCTCCAAATAGCCAAAACCATCTTGAAAGAGAAGAACAAAGGTGGAGGATTCATGCTTCTCAATTTCAAAACTTATTAAATGCTACACTAATCAAAACAGTGTGGTAAACTGGCACAAAGATTGACCTATAGATCAATGGAATAATTGAGAGTTCAGAAATAAACCCACACATCTATGGCCAATGATTTTTTTTTTTTTAGGAGGTAACAGGGATTGAACCCAGGACCTTGTACATGGGAAGCAGGCACTCAACCACTGAGCTACATCTGCTCCCCAATGAGAGTTGGGTTTTTTGTTTGTGTTTTTTGTTTTTAGGAGGTACTGGAGATTGAACCCGGGACCTCATACATGGGATGCAGGTACTGAACCACTTGAGCTACACCTGCTCCTCAAAGGCCAATGATTTTTGAGACCCATTTCAACTAATGGTGCTCGAAAACCTGAATATCCACATGCAAAAGAGTGAAAGTGTACACCTACCTCACACCATATAGAAAAATTAACTCAAAATGGAAAAGTCACCTAATATAAAAGCTAAACCTGAAAAACTCTAGGAAGAAAATACAGGGAAATATCTTCAAGACCTTGTATTAGTCAATGGATTCTTAGACTTTACACCAAAAGCACTATCAACAACAAAAAAATAGATAGATTGGACTTCATCAAAATTTAAAACTTGTTTATCAAAATACATTATCAAGAAAGGGAAAATACAACTCACAGAATGTGAAAAACTGTTTAGAAACCATATTCTGGTAAGAGTTTAAGATCTAGAATATTTAAAGAACTCCTACAACTCAATATCAAAAAGACAACCCAATATTAAAATGGACAAAGGACTTGAATAAACATTTCTCCAAACAAGTTATACAAATGACCAATAAGTACATAAAAAGATGCTCAACATCAGGAGCCATTAGGGAAATGCAAATCAAAGCTACAATGAGATACCACTTCACTAGAATGGATAATAATCTGAAAAAAACAGAAAATAGCAAATGTTGGTGAGAATGAGGAGAAATAGGAACCCTTGAACAAAGTTGACAGGAATGCAAAATGTTGTAACTACTATGGAAAACAGTTTGGTGGTTCCTCAAAAAGTTAAACTTAAAACTACCATATAACCCAGCAATCTCACTTCTAGGTATATACCCAAAAGAATTAAAAGTAAAATGTGGAAGCAACCCAAGTGCCCATCAACACATGAAAGGATAAACAAAATGTGGTATATACACACAAGGGAATATTATTCAGCCATAAAAAGGGATGAAGTTCTGATATATGAGACAATATGGATGAACCTAGAAGACAACTTGTGGAGTGAAATAAGAAGGACACGAAAGGACAGATATTGTATGATTTCACTTATATGAAATAACTAGAATATTCAAATTCATAGAGATAGAAAGTAGATTAGAGGTTACCAGGGCCTAAGAGGAGGGGGAATGAAGATCAATGATGAATGGGTGCATAGCTTCTGTTTGGGATGACAGAAAAGCTTTGGTTATGGATGGTAGTAGGATGATAGCACAACATTGTGAATGTAATTAAATGCCCCTGAATTGTATGCTTGAAGATGGTTGAAATAGGAAATGCTATGTTGTATAAATGTATGTATGTTACCACAATAAAAATGGAACCATAAAAAGGGGGGAAACCATAAATAGGTGTCTCCTCCAGTTTTGCCTGTATGATGGCATACTCAATTCCTTTTAGGAGCACACCTGGGAAGTGTTACTCACTAATTTTGTAGGGGGAGGTTAGAAGCATTCTGAATGACTGCCACCCATAGCTGGAAAAGTCTGAAACTGCCATGTGCAAAACAGATGTGGGGCAGAACATTCTATGAAATGCGTGAGAACTCTTTGCTCTCCCTCTGTTAGGAAAAGATATCACAGAGACTTGATATGGAGATATATTAATTAAATTTTCCTTTCAAAAATAAAAATGATATTATTCTTAGCAGAAAACAAAATATGATTTTTTTAAAAAGTGTCATCGGTATAACCGGAAAAATTCTTCGGCACTTTGTCTTTTTTGAAAGTGAAATCATTTTTCCTCTCTAGGTTCACAGTTAAAAAGAAATTTTAGTTAAAACTCCGGCATAAAATGCCTTCCTGTAGAAAAAGGCTAGTTGAAATGTTACAGGTGGGGAAAAATCAATCTCCTTGTGGGTAAGCTGACTTTGCACAGAAAACAAAACAAAACCTTTCCATGGCCACAGGCAAACCTAAATGCACCTGAAGCTATATTTATAAAGAATGCCTCCAGATACAATGGAACAAGCTGAGAAAATATCAACCTATCATATTTTTACCACTTGAAAAACAGCTCAAAGGAAGTGGTATCATATATTTAAAGGTTCCCTCCCCCCCATTAAAAAGTAAAATACAATAAAGAAAAATTCAAAAATGATGAAATATAGAAGAACAATCAGCCAATATCCCAAATGTCATAGAAAATAGTCACATTTTGCTTTATGTCCATTAATCTCTTTTTCCTAAAATTAACTTTTTTCCTGTAGTTAAGATTTTGCAGCTTATCCCAGTTTGCTGACAATTTATTACTTAACACTATAACTATTTTTTTTTTACAGAGGATTTTAATGCATACATATTTTGTCTCTAGTAGTTATGCCATCAGTTGGTTATTTCCCTATTACTTGATGTCTGGGATGTTTCCAGTTGAATGCTACTGTAAATAGGGTTATCAATAATATCCTTGTACATCAGTTTTTTACCGAATCTCAAAATATGTATTTAGAATATAGTCCACAAAGTGGAGTTATGGAGTCCACTCATGGTAGCTCAGGTGACCTTGGAGGGGAGTCAATATGTTCTCATAGACAAGGGATGGGGAGAATTTCCTCAGACAGCACTATACCAGAGGTAGTGATCCGAATAATAGCCTCAGAAGATGTTTTCATGTCCTAAACCCCCAGAACCAGTGAATATTACCTTATGTGGCAAAAGAGTGACTATTAATTTATGTGGTAAAAAGATGTGATTAAAATAGGATCATGAGAGAAGGTGCTTATCCTGGATTATCTGGGTGGGCTCTAGATGCAATCACCTGTACCCTTTTAAGAGAGAGGCAGAGGGAGTTTGGGGACAGACTCACAGAGGAGAAGACACACACAGAGGAGAAGGCTGTGTGAAGACAGAGGTAGAGCTTGGAGTGACGCAGCCACAAGCCAAGGAATGGCAAGGATTGGTTGCCTTGGAATGGATTCTCTGCCAGAGCCTCTGGAGGGAGAGCAGCCCTGCTGACACCTGACTTTGGACTTCTGACCCCTAGAACTGTGACATAATACAGCTTTTCAGTTTTAAGCCCCCAACTTTGTGTAATTGGTTATGGCAGCCTCAGGAAGCTAATACTCCAGTAAAGAGATATTACTTAACCCAAATCATTTGATCTTTGGAAAATTATGGAATCAGATAAAACCACAGTAAAATCAGTTCCTAAAATCCACTATCAGTATCACCCTGGTGAAGACTAAACAAAACTACGGATAATGGGTCATTTCACCACGTCAATGAAAACTGACCTCCAAATCCACAAATTATGGTTAAGTTGCACACTGAAGATTAGACCAATTTTTCTTCAGCTCAATAAGATGGGTCAAACCCCTACTCCTCAGAAGGAAACACTACAGCAAATACAATTGTTATATTCATGTTCCTTTAGATGTCTGTTTGTCTGGCGATAAGACGCCAGACTATATTCTCTCTAACAGGCAAATGCCACCGTCTACCTAAGGACTGGGAAAAACGAAAATGGTGGTTTTTGCTTTTGTCTCTAAGAATCCAAAGTTGAGTGGCATATAAAAATCTAAATCTTCTGGAACTAATGTTTCTTTAGATATGGTTTCTAATTTTAAACACCTGAGCTAGATTATTGATCACAATGTGTCCTTAAATGAACAGATTAAAACTTTCTCCATAAAAATGAACTGTAAAAAAATTATAGCTGCTCTCTGGAGAATAAGGTATTGTCTGATTTTCTAAGTTAGATGTCACACCGTGAAGAGAGTTTCCCTTTCTGATATGGAGATTTGCTGCTCAAAATTCTCTCAGTGAGTTTCTCTTTCCTCCTCTCGACCACCTCCAAACCCGTTTAGGAAAAAAAATTCTGACATCCTTCCTACTTGTTAAATTGACAATCATCTTATTTGTAAAGTGTTACAAGTCAGTTCTACTGATGTGAAATGAGAGTGTAGTTTATTTTTCTAATCTCAAAATACAGTTCTAAAACAGCTTCTCTTTTTAAGCACATTAACCAAAATTTTCACAGCTTGTTTTAATAGCCTTTTACTCTCTTTAACATAGATTGTGTGGTAATTGTATTAGATTTTTTAAATGGAATTTTATATAATCTAGGGTAGCCAATGATAAATTCAATAATTTTTATCAAATATAAAAGTAATGACCACAAATTAATAACCCTTTGTATCTGTTACCTCTTTGAACTCTCTCCACAACACTCTAAAGCAGACAGAGTGGTGAAATTAGTTTCATTTGAGAGAACAGTCAATAATCAATCAGCTGGGGGCTCTTGCCCCACACTCTGTAGAGGCAGCAAAAGGCTCTGAAACACAGTTCTGCAAAATCGGGACTAGTAACCCAATTAGGTGAATAGGAGTTAACGTGAATGTTAAAAGAAAACCAGAAAAAGGGTTAAGCAACAATCTAAGACAACTCCACAAAACCTCTCATAAAACAGCATGAATGTACAATAAATGTGATGGGTAACATAATGCCGTGCTCTCTGAGGAAGGCGAGCAATTCTGGAGACCTGAGCATGAACCTGTATAAGATACACAACTGGTCCAAGCTCCATTTGATCGTGTCCACCTTCACGAAAGGAGTAAAACAGTGTTCCTTAGAGTAAGTAAAGTTGGAGAAGAATCCATCTCCTGGGGAAATGGAGCTGGAGGGGAACGGGGAAAAGAGGAGCAGAGAAGAGGGAAAGAGGGACAAGATAAATGGAAGACTGCGGGGTGTGTATGCCTTCTCTTTCCGCCCAGCTCCTCTCCTCCCCTTCTCCCCGACTCTCTTCCGTCCCAGTTCCCTGGGAGGAGGACTCTGGCCCAGATTGCTGGGTGCCTTTCCTGAATCAGTCTGCTAACAAGGGGAAAATGCAATAGAAACATGCCCGGAAGGAACTCCCCACAGCCAGAACCGACTATTTAATTTGTGGGTCCAGGTGCAAAATGAAAATACGGGGCCCCTTGCTCAAAAATTAAGAATTTCAAGATGGAGACAACAGAGCATTAAACCAAGTGTGGGGCCCTTCTGAAAGCGGGGCGCTGTGGGGCGACCCTCGGGTGTAGGCAGTATGCGCTCTGAGCAGGCATTGTACTACCTACTGGGGAGAAGCCAGTAAAGAACCAAGAAAGTACCAGGAAAGAACAACAAGGAGCAGTGTGGTATTAATATAATGGAAAAGGGCAGGTTTTCAAATCTAGATTTTGCTACTTACTGTGCGGCCTTCAGCCAGTCTGGAGCTCACTAAACCATGATAGGCTCATCTGTAAAGTGGTAATAATCTCTACCTCATAGAGCTGTTATATATTAAATGTGTGTGTCATATGTTATATATATGTGTGTATCACTTAGTATGGTGTCAGAACATCATACTACTACTACTAATTATGCTATCAATAGCAAATGCTTATTTAGTGTCGTTTCTATACTGCCATTATTTGAAGGGCTTTGTTAACCCTGCGAGGTGTATGCCATTTTCATCCTGGTTTTACAGACAGAGTTTAGGTAACTTTCCTCATACAGCTGAAAAGAAGCTGAGCTGGGATTTGAACCCAACCTGGCTGTTCCCAGAGGCTCTGCTCTTAACCACTCTACTAACCACCTCCTTTTGGAAACTCTCAATAAGGGTGACTGTTAAAAATATCATCAGGATTACAGAAGAGGAGTTTGCTTAAATTTTAGTGTCTTTCTAATAATATATATTAATAACAGTTGCTTATAAATAAAAATAAAAATTCATAACCCTAGCTACTCCTAATAACATTTTTCCATAAAAGTAATGCACGTAAATGGTTAAGAGACTTGAAACTACACAAAAAGATAGAAAATAAAAATTTATAAGCCTCCTTTTCCCATCTTACCCCTACTCTCTCTTCTTGAAGTTAACTACCATTAAGAGTTTCTGTTTATCCTTATAGGAAAAAAATACCAAAGAATATACCAGCATATAGATGAATGGATGCCCTGTTCTGAGCCTGACTTGAACCCTTCCCTATCAGCACATATAGCTGGGCCTCATTTTTAATGGCCATATATCTGCTTCATATCTATTTCTTTCCATGGATGTACTACCATAAGTTATTTATCCAATTTCCTACTAATAGACAATATGATTATTTCCAGTTCTTGGTTTTGTTTGTTTGTTTTTGTGTTGCAGTAGTGAAAAATCCACTAACAACTGTTCTTGTACATATATCTTGGTATTCTCTTGAAAGTGTATCCATGGGATGAACTTTTCTGGCAGTGATATTATTGAGTCAAAGTATTATCTCTCTTTTCTTTTGCTTAGAAATACCCACAGGAAGATATTAGTAGAATGGAAATGACATGGACCATTTATGCAGAAATGTCTTTTGATATTATTACCTGCTTTTTGTTAAAGAAGTGGGAAGGAGAAGGTGTGAGACTGGGGATGAGGGAAGCATGTAAAGGGAGGAAACTGTCAACACACAAACCCATAGGAGAGTAAATTATCTCACATAATCTTCACAATGACTTGAGAAGTAGATACTACTATTATTACCATATTACCTATTAGAGGATACCAATAATTATCAAACTTTAGCAGCAACCGAATAATTGGATGGCTTGTTAAAATGCAAATTGCTTGGCCCCTCCCCCAGAGTTTCTGATCCAATAGTTCTGCAGTAGGATGTGAGAATTTGCACTTCTGTCAAGTTCCCAGGTGTTGGTGGTGCAGCTGGTCCAGGGACCACACTTTGAGAATCATTGTAATAGACTGCTGTTCAAAGTAGCTAGAAAGTGGTCAAGGGTAACCAAGCTAATTAGCTGTAGAACTTAGAGTCAGTCTGATTTCTTTGTTTCCAAAATCTCTGCTAACTTCTTTGCTGCAGAAGTCCTCAGCTTAGGCTGTACATTAGAATCACCTGGGAAACATTGAAAAACTTGATGTCCAGGCTGCACCCCAGACCAAATTATATCAGAATCTTTGGAGTGGGAACTAGGCATCAGGAGATGATTCCACTGTGCAGCAAAAGTTAAAAATCCCAGCTATGTTGGTAATGCCTGAGAACCATTACTGTTGAACTGTGAACACTGGATTAGCATTCCTTCTGCCCCTCAGTTTGGATTTCACAGGCTTCAAATAAAGTATGGGGACTATTTGCAGTTTTATGGTTGTATATTCAGATAATAGGAAGATTTGCCCACAAATGAAGAACAGAGTGAATCAAATATGTATTTTTGCTGATAATTGAAGACTGTCCCACAACCTTTGCTATAATTTTGAAGAGTTAAATCTCCTCTCAGGGCCATGTCAAGGTGGTAAGGCCAATAGGCAGTAACACAAACTGTCCAAAACATGCAATGGTAATTGCTGCTCTCCCTGTCTTATTTCCAAGGCTCACACCTGTAATGACAGACTAAAGTACAGACTCTCCTGAAAGGAATCTTGTAATTGTTCCCATTGTTACTTGGAGATGAAGATTTGAACTGAACAAAGAGATTGCATCTCTTAGTTAAAGAAAGGCGGTCTTTTTCCAAGATCTTTTCCCCACTTATCTGTGGTATTTCAGTGATTGACAAACAGATAAAAATATATTTATTTAGGGATTACCTATATTGAAAACTAGACATGGGATTTTTTTCTCTGTCAACATTGCAGTAATATCAGCTGTTTGAACAAAAGGAGAGGTATTTTTCAATTCAGTCCTGAATGCTGAAAATTCTCCAGTTTGTATTCAGGAAGACATTTGGTTTTTTTATCCTGTTAGCTGAATAAGTTTAAACTCCTATAACCAGGCAAAAAGATGGTTGATTTTCTCTTTATTGTAAAGGTTATTAGGAAGAAAGCAGATATAGAAGTTATTTGTCTTTAGACAACCCTGTAGAATCAGAACCACTCAAATTTGTTCCAAAAGTTTTGTTCAAAGTCAATGCTCTGATGGCTTAAAGTACAACTACGTTTTTTCTACGAACACTTATTTTATTGTTCAGGGATTAGCTTAAAGAAAGTGCCTTGTTACAGATGGAGGAAATATCCTTTTCCCTGCATTTAATTGACAAGAAATCTTAAAACTCTGCTAGAGGTCCTAAAAATGATAGATACTACTCAAATTGCCTCTAACCCAGATTCATTTGCCATAAACATAATTTATAATTGCACCATGCAAATCTACTACAGGTAGTGTATTTACCACAAGCAAAACTGCTGTCATTAACACATCAAGAACAGGGGAGTCTACATTTGAGTTATAAATGAATACCAAGCCTACCCCATTCACGATGACAGAATGAAACACTTCAGGGCTCCATATTTGCACAGAAGCTTTGAACAACCAGCAAGAACTAGCAGAAGCATCTTTCTCAAATCTGCAGAAAACAAAGGACTACAGTAACAGTGTGGGTGTTGTATCAAGGAAAAGGCTACTTAAAAGCAGTAGAGGGATTGTGGAAAGATGGCAAGGAACTAACAGGCAGAACTAAATGCTTTCACAAAAACAATGGAGAAAGAGCCAAAAACAGTCCAAGGGTTCTGCTTTTGGGGTCAGCAGACCAGGACAGTACCACACAACTCCCAGGAGGGTGAAGGACAGAGAGGCAAAGAAGCCTAAACAACAAACGTGAGTTACCAAGTCCCCTTGGTGGCCAGGAAGGGTTTCCCTCCCCCACCTCAAGATATGAAGCTGGAGTAAAACACCTGGCTCACTGCAGCTGACTGAGAGGGGACCAGACATCTTCCTCCCGGTCAGCTGTTACAAGGGAAAAGGGAGGGGAGGTCTGGCTGCTTTTCTTCAGTGAATTCAGCCAGCAGAGCCCTCTTTGAATCTCCGATCTGGAGAGTCAACATAGGAACACAGGAAAGCCAAGACTGAAAAACCTCTATGGAAAGGTACACTGACTAGCGCCATCTCCTGGCCAGTCTGGAAATTGCATGGACAAAAACTGTTCATGCACTCTGTGTCCAACACCTGGGAGAAAATCTGTGCCTCACTAGTGAGTCCCTGGCCTGATTTAGAAAACTTAAGCTGGGCAATTTTAAAGACTGAGAAAAGCTGAACCAAATATCAAAGAAGAGCTGTGGGGAAAAAAACAATAAGCAAGAGAGAGAAATTAGCCATCAGAGTAAATTCACCAACATATTCAGATGCCTAGACATCAGCAAAATATTATAAGCCATACTAAGAAACAGGAAAAGGTGGCCCAGCCAAAAGAACAAAACAAACATCCTAAAGAGATTCAGGATTTAATACAATTAATCAGTGATAACCACACAACTCTCCTAAATCACTTCAAAGAATTTAAAGAAAATATAACTTAAGAAATAAAGGATATTAAGAAGACACTGGGAGAGCATAGAGAACAATCTGAAAGCCAGCAAAGAAAAGTAACAGACCTTATGGGAATGCAAGACACAGTGGATGAGATTAAAAATACATTAGAGGCACATAAGAGCAGATTTGAATTGCTTGAAGACAGAATTAGTGATTTCAAAGACAGAACATCGAACTGAAAAAGACAGGAGAACAGAAAGAGAAGAGAATGGAAAAAATGGAACAGAGTCTCAGGAAATTGAATGACAATGCAAAATGCACATTCACACTATTGGTGTCCCAGAAGGAGAAGAGAATGGAAAAAGGCAGAAAGAATGTTTGAGGAAATAATGACCGAAAACTTCCCAACCCTTATGAAGGACATAAAATATCAATATCCAAGAAGGACAATGCACACGTAACAGAATAAATCCTAATAGACCTACTCTGAGACACCTACTATTCAGAATGACAAATATCAGAGACAAAGAGAGGATTCTGAAAGCAACAAGAGAAAAGCAAAGCATCACATGTAAGGGAAACTCAATAAGATTAAGTGCCAGCCTCTCATCAGAAACCATGGAGGAGAGAAGAAAGTGGTATGGTGTATGTAAGGTACTGAAAGAGAAAAACCACCAGCCAGGAATTCTGTATCCAACAAAGCTGTCCTTAAAAAATGGTGGTGAGTTCAAACTCTTCACAGACAAACAAAAACTGATAGAATATGTTACCAACGGACCAGATTTGCAAGAGATACTAAAGGGGGTGCTGCAGCCTGAATGGAAAAAACAAGGGCAAGAGATTTGGAGAAAAGTTGAGAAATGAAGATTATTATGAAGGGTAAACTAAAGGATAAGAAGACAGACAATAGGATGATATGACACAGAAAGCCAAAGGTAAAAACGGATGAAGTAAGCAATGCCTTTACAGTAATAACACTGAATGTTAATGGATTGAACTCCCCAATCAAAAGACATAGACTGATAGAATGGATTAAAAAATTATGAGCCATTTATATGTTGTCTACAAGAGACCCATCTCAGATGTAAGGACACAGACAGGTTAAAAGTGAAAGGTTGGAAAAAGATATTCCATGCAAGCAGTAACCAAAAAAGAGCTGGAGTAGACCAGATAATGTAAAATAACAACATTATAGTATATGAACAATAATTACTCGGTACAACTGGGAAATTGTTCCTGTGATCAGTATTCTGTAATTTTTTTCATGCAAAATGAACACTTCCTTTTAATTGAGGAGGGCTGGAGAAGAGATATATTTCTGGATACTTTGTTTTTCTTTAACCCTTTCTTATTCATACTCTTTAATTAAAATAATCTATCTGGATCAGTAATGATTTAGCATGACTACTATTGAACAAGATTTTGAGTTTTTCTGCCTCATAAAATTATGAGTTGGCAAATTGTTATCTGCTGTAATTCATTCCAATAAGATGTGAAGAATTCCCAAACAGGAATTTGATTATCTAGAAAAAATTATGGCCTAAATGGAAATTAAATAACTAAACCAATCATTTATTTCATTCTTAGAGATTATTATGTCCAATAGTTAGAGCTGTAATATAAACATTAGAATTATGTTATAATTAATTTCTACTATATTTGAATTATTATTTACATTTATAAATGTTTGTTGCTATGCTATCTATTTTTTATAATTGATATATTAAAATTAACCTGGCCTTGCAAAAAAAAAAAACAGAAAACAGTAAGATTTCATGGCACTCTGGCTGGCCCCCCACCCATTTCTCATGGGCTAGTGCTGAGCCAATCCATGCTCCCAGTGTAGATACCTGGGCCTGGTTCTGGAGAGAGCAGAGTAACCCTAGTACACATGCTGGAGCATGTATGTCTGGCTCAGTCTTCTGGTAAAGGCCTGAGGATCTTGCTGTACCAGAACTTGTCCTGCATAAAGTCAGCTTTAGCTCTCCTACAGAAGGCTGTGGGAGAGCAGTAAAGTTATGCTGCCTGAGGCAAGCGATTGCTGGCAGTAGGACTTACAGTGCAGTGTCCTGGATCATGAGGAAACTATTTCCTAGGAAGAGGGGACATTCAGTACTGTGAGGAGGTTACATAGGAATTCCTCACACTTTCTATGTAACTTTTCTGTCATCTAAAACCTCTTTAAAAATAAAGTTTATTATATTAAAAAAAAAAAAAAGAACTAGGTAAATAGGAGAATTCCTTAGGGCCACAGTCCTATGCTCAAGACAAGCTCCATAAGCCAAAAGAATCAGGGAGGTCCCTATGCTTTGGCCTGGAGCTACTCCCCAAACTGCCCTGAAGGAGAGCCCTTGCACAGGTCAATCTGCAAAGACTGGTAAAGGTATTTTCTTTTTTCCTTTTTTTTTTTTTTGTTTTTTGTTTGTTTGTTTGTTTAGCTCCTGGCAATCAAGGAAAGCTCTGTCATAATACTACTGCTTAAAGAACAGACACTTCAGAGTCTAAATTGCAGTGATAACACCTTAAAATATCAAAATGTCCAGGTTTCAACAAAAGTTTACAAGACACACAAAGAAACAGGAAGTGATGGCATAGGCAAAGGAGTAGATTAAAGTATTTGAAACCATCAATGAGGAGGACTAGACCTAAGACATACTAGACAAAAACTTTTTAAACAGTTTTCCTAAATATCTCAAAGAACTAAAGGAAAACATGGACAAAAAAATAAGGGAAATCAGGAAAATGATGGATAAACACAAAGAGAATGTCAATGGAGAGATGGAAATTATGAAAAGGAACCAAACAGAGCTAAAAACCACAATAACAGAAATTGAAATTCCCTAGAGGGGTTCAATAGCAGATTGGAGCTGGCAGAAGAAAGAATCAGAAAACTTGAAGAAAAGACAATTGAAACCATTCAGTCCCATGAGCAGAAAGAATGAAGAAGAGTAAGCAGAGCCTAAGGAACCTGTGGGACACCATTAAATGCCAAAGATAAAGAGAGAATTCTGAAAGTCTCAAGAGAAAAGCAACATGCCACGTACAGGTAGCCTCGATAAGATTAAGTACCAATTTCTCATTGAAAACCATGGAGGCAAGACAGCAGTAGGATGATATATTTAAAGTGACTGAAAGTAAAAAATTGCCAACCAAGAATTCTATATTCAGCAAATTTGTCTTTCAAGTTTGAAGGCAAAAAAATTAAAACATTCCCACCACTAGATTGGCCCTAAAAGATATGCTAAAGAGAAATCTGTAGGCTGAAAGGAAAGGATAATAGACAACAGATTGATCTTAATTTAAAATGTACTTCATTTTAAAAAACTATTGTAGGGAAGCAGGTGTGGCTCAATGGATAGAGCTCCCGTTTACCATATGGGAGGCCCCAGATTCGCTTCCAGGGGCCTCCTTGTGAGGGCAGGCCGGCCGGCCTGCGCGGCGTAGTGGGCTGATGCAGCAGGACCTCACAGCAAGGGGGAGATAAGCAGACATGGAAGAAACACACAGCGAATGGACACAGTAAAATACAAGCAGCAAGGGGGGGATAAATAAATAAATAAATAAATCTTTAAAAAAAAAAACAACTATTGTATATGCAGTACATGAAGAAAGTTCTCCAGTGAGGGTAATAACATGAGTAAATATAAATGCCAGTATTATTGTATTTTTTGCTTGTGACTCCACTTCTTACTTCCTGCAGGATCTAAAAGGCAAATGCATAAAATGTAATGATAAATTAGTCGTTTTGGACTCAATAGTTAAATATGTCATTTGTGACATAAAGATAGGGAACAGAGTATAAGAGTATAGCTTGTATATGCTATTGAAGTTAAGTTGATATCAAACAAATGAGATTGTTGTAGATTTAGAATGTTAACTTTAACCCATGGTGATTACAAAGAAACTATTGGAGAATAGGCTAGCTCATACAGACAAAAATTAGAATACAGGTTGCCAGGGGTGGCAGCAGGGGAAATGGGGAGTTAATGTATAATGGATGTAGGGCTTCTGTTTGGGGAGATGGGAAAGTTTTATTAATGGAAAGTGATAAGAATACTGCAGTATTGTGAATGTGATTAATTCCATTAAATAGTATGCTTGGGAGTAGTTGAGATGGGAAACTTTATACTGTATATTCTTACAATTTAAAAAAAAAAAAAAAAAGAATGAGCAACTAAAGAGACAATGACAATTAAATGAATATGTGATCCTGGAAGCGAGCTAATAATGGAGAAGAAAAGGCCCAAAAGGACATTTTTGGGACATATTTAAAAATTGAAATATAGTTTGTAATCTTTATATCACTGTTAAATTGCTTGAACTTGATAACTGCACTTAAGGTGGTTACATAAGTGAATATCCTTGTTCTTAGGAAATGTACATGCAGTGAATATAAGAGTTCAAAGAGCATGATGTATACAACCTACACTCAAGTTCAGGCTGATAAATAGGTAGACAGCTGAACAGACAGACAGATGGAATGATTGATGAATATTGGAATATTACCAAAATGCATCGAAATGTTAAAATTGATATATCTTGGTATATGGGGCAGTAGAGGTATGTTGAAGTTCTCTGTATGTGGTCTGTATTATTTTCATAACTGTCCTGTAAGGTTGAAAGTATTTCAACTAAAAAGTTTTTAAAAATGAATACCAAGAACTTTTATAGTGAAATAGACTTATTATTGTTAAACTTTTTTTCTTGGCATACCTTTCTTCAACTATTAAAAGGAATCATCTAAAATACTAAATGAAAGTGACTATTGAATTTCCCGTCACTTTTTGATCTGTCCTTGGTACTGCCAAGATAGTCTGGTATTAGATTTAAGGGAACGACCCAAATCCTTCAAGTCAATGCTCAAAAACATCAGAGTTGTTTCTCTCCCCTGGGAAAAACTCAGATACTAAAAACACTCCTCTCCTGGATTTTATTGAAAGTCTGTAACATGTCTGTGAAAAGTGAGGAACAGATAGCCTTCCAAAAATCAGGATTGGCATGTCAAATTGTAATATAGTGGCAAAGATAAACATTATTGCCAAATGAAGGAGTCCCTAAAAATCAGTAGTCAGAACTTGTATTGCTTTTAAAAATGCTCTATTCTTCAAAACTTTTTTGATATTCTTTGCTAAAATTATATGTGTCTCTCTCCAAAGGACAGCCATGTCATTTCTCTCTGAGAGCAATGATATGACTTATAGAAATGCCCACACTATTTTTTTAAATGAAGTTATGCAAATCTGATAGACAAAAGTAAATGTTTCATAAAACCAATGGCTGTTTAAATCGTGGGACTAAATTGTTTGTATATAAATATTACCTTTTATATTCCATTTGAGTTTTATGTAGATGAACACATTACTTTAATGACCTGCATTTACAGAGGGAGAGTAGGAGAGTTGCACTCTGCAATCCCTGCCAGCCAGATGGCTGCCTTTTCTTGCATGAGATTAAAAGATGTTTCTCATTCACCACGATGCTTCTGAGGCAAATTAATATTGCCAGCTAAATTGCCTGTGTTTTTGGAATAAAATTTAAAGAGAACTTTTTAAAGCAATTGGTGTCACAGGTTCTCGGAACAGATTGCTCTCCAGGTAGAGCATGCTGGTTTTAAACATTCGGTAATTAATGGAAAGAATTCTGTGTTAATTGACTGCTTCGGGAAAGGGAAATATAATGACTCCTTATTAATCATGAAAAGAGATGTACAGCATGGAGGCACCACAATAATTGCTCTAACAGTGGAGAAATGTTAATTAATGAAAAGAACAATGATGTAAGAAATTAGCTACATAATGCTTGCTGATGATGGAATTTGGATTGTAAACACATTATTTAGAATGGAAACCACAAAATGTTGCCTTAAATATCACGTACATATAACCTTTTGCCCCCCAAATTTGGGGCGGGAGTAGGGGAGAATCTTAAAGTACTGTGGCATCTTTGCTTAGAAAAGTAAACACATTCACCCTGTGCTGTATTTATTGCAAAGAAAATGGCCTTGTAGTTCATCTCTGATCTGGGCTTCTAGAATCAAAATCATCCCTAGACCAAAATCAAGCCATTTATTCAAATCATTTAATTCAACACAGTAAGTCATTGTGACTACTAAGGACAAAGGGAGTGGAAGAGAGTGTTTTTCCCTGAACAGAAATAAACAAGTTCAGTTTCTGCTACTTCCCAGCTAGGATAAAGAAAAATTCAAATTTACTTTAGGGACAGAGTGTCCTTTTTTAAAATCTAATTTTAAGTCCCTGAGAGAATATATAGCTTCCCCTCAGTTTAACAACTCATTTGCCAGAAAAGGAAAACAAGTTTATTAAAATGCAGAACCACTATCAGAGCTCAATCCAACAGCAGTTAGAGGAACTCAGAGTCATTAGTAGCCACAAGGCCAAAGCCTGTTGTGATCGCTCCGCTGTGTCCGCGGAGCTCCCAAGCGAGACCTTTCCATCAGTACGATGGGAAATGTGGCACTTCAAGAATCAGGGAGCCGAAAGAAAAAAAATCACCAATATTTTGCAAAACAAACCAAGGTAAAGCATGCCCAGGATGGCCGTGAATGGGCTGCTTTTCCCTTTTAGTCCTCCTGTGCCAGGGGAGCAAATTGCTTGACGCTTCCCTTGTTTTATATTTCAGGTGGAACGTTCTTGGATTACAAGGCGCTCTCCTCTGCCATTTCATTGAGCCCGTGTACCTCCACAGCATCGTCGTGGGAAGTCTGCTCCACACAGGCCACCTCTCCCGGGTGTTGGGTCACAGGACTGAAGACATTGGCCAGCTGCCAACCTCCTATCGGCACAATCGGCCTCTCCTCAGTGGTAAGAAAACGCCACCCTGAGAGACAAATGATTTCCTTTCCTGTCATTTTCCTTTCCTGCCTAGTGACATGCAGGCCCCAAAGCTACCAACTTGGGACAGAATTTTACCACTTTGGGCCAATGGCTGTTTAAGACTTAATGAGCAAAATCACAATGCCCCAAAAACTTGGACAGGGAGGGAGGGAGGGAGGAAGGAAGGAAGGAAGGAAGGAAGGAAGGAAGGAAGGAAGGAAGGAAGGAAGGAAGGAAGGAAGGATTTCTATACATAGGATTAGGCAACATTTTTAAGTGAATTTATATTAGGACTTAGGACACCAATACATCGTGGTGCCATTTTAACTGTATTGTCTAAATTGGCTAGTAAAAAATAAAGACCTTAATAATGATGTGCCTCTCTAATAGGACAATAACTTCCCCTTTATGGTGCTGCTCTATAGTGACGATTTCTGATGAAGATCCAGATTCATAGAGGCTTTAAAAAGGAAGGCAGAAAGCCAAGGCTGGCAAACTTCACAGAGTGAATCTGCGGGACTTGGATTCCTCAGCTCTCTGTATCAGTCCTGGTAGAGCCCAAGTTTGGAAGCACATTTCAGTGGCAACAAAGTCATTAAGTGAGCACTGAGCTGGGAGTCACAAGTCCCGAATTCTTCTAATCTTGCCTCGTAGTCTAAGTGTCCTTGGAAATCACCTAACCACACTGAGTATGATTTAATGGGGTTGGCTGCCCCTACGCCACCTATCACACAGGCCAGTTGCCAGGGTTAAGAGAGTAATGTGAATATGAAAACACTTTGGAAGGTGTTCTATATATAAACTATCAAGGAGGAATCCATAAGTCTTGGATGGGTTTTGTAAAGGTAACACTTACGTACTGTGATTCTGGGTGCTTCATATTAAGTAATCTTTCAAGGTTCATGGGAATCAACTGGAAGTTAAGGGAAAGGACATGTGAATTTTCATAATATTTCATAAGCTGCCTCTAGGGCCCTGGAGGAAAACACAAGAACTTTAAGTCAGGTTTCCCTTGCTTGAGTTAGGAGCGCTCTCTGAAGGGCTGGTTTGTGGCTGTACTGCAAAAGTTAGGCAGTTCCTTGAGGAAGCAGGGAAACTACGCTCTGCCTCAGGGAAAGCACACTGCCTGCTTCAAGAGATAAGGAAATTGGTGGGCTAGTCAATCTGTGTAGGATCCCGATTTAAGTCTTAAACTAAATCGTCTGAAAGAGAAAACAAGATAAAAGGTGTATTTTTTAGTGTCGGGGCTGGGGGTAGGACCTAAGATATATTCCCAGGATGATAAAATTATTCCAGATTATAAAATCAGGGGTAATAATAGTGCCTCGTGGAGTAGTGGTGAGAATTACAAGAAATAATTCATGCAAGGCACTTAACTACGCTAAGCAAGTCTTCAAGAAAAGATACCTCCTATAACAAAAGTGTATTTATTTATTCACCCATTCTATAGCAAGGGTTCTTAAAAAGAAATCCATGAGCTTGAATTGAAATTCAAAAAACATTATTCTTGTGGGGACATATTGGTGTGGATGTGATATATTTATTAAATAATACACAGTGTAGTGTGGACTTAGTAAGCGGTCTGTGGTTTTCACCTGACTGGCAAAGGGGTCCATGGAACAAAAAAGGTTAAGAGCCCCTGTCCTATAGCATTCAACAATTAATGAATGAACACCTTTTCTGTCTATTGTTGTGGAAAATAAAATCACTGAGACCTAAAAATTAAAATAGGGAGGTCAGGGAAGGAGTGCTTCCCAGCTCTAGCTGAGTGCTCACCTTATCGGAGTCCCTTAATATATGAAAATTACAGAGTTTTCTTATTCATGAGACCTCATTCCTAAGACCCTAAGGCCCCATCCCAAAAATCACTTTTTTTGTGAGCAGGGGAGGAAGAACTTGGTGATAGGCAGGCAGGAGAGTCAAAACCAACTCGTTATTGGGACTTCCTTCACCTCGACCCTCAAATCCACTGGATCATAGTAGGTTACATATGTATTTCGTGAGGAGGAACTTGAAGTCCTAAGTCAGCAAACTTCAGCAAGGCTATGTGAAAGGACTGCCATTGTAGTGTCCTAGGCTGCCACATGGCAAGGCACAGGGCAGCATCTGCTGGTCTCTCCTTCTCTTCCCAGTTTTGTTGCTTTCAGCTTCTTGCTTCTGTGGGTTTCTTCTCTCTCTAGGTGAATGTTATTATCTTATAAAGGACTCCAATAAGAGGATTAGGACCCATCCTGAATGAAGTGGGTCCCAGCTTAACTGAAATAGCCTCATCAAAAGGTCCTACTTACAGTGAGTTTACATCCACAGGAATGGATTAAATTTAACATGTCTTTCTGGGGTATATACAGCTTCAAACCATGACAGTTGCTAATGACATAAAGAGGCAGTTGCAATGTAAGTCCAGAAAATATTAAATATCCATTATTTTGTTAAGACTTCAACTTTATTTTCAGTTACATTGGACTGACATTATGGAAGTGCTGATTTCTTTATCACAGGTCCTAGAGGCCGAGTTAGATTAACAAGAACAGTTAACTGACATCTGTGTTCCATTTTGAAGTAATCTTTGTGTAAATTGGGTGGCATTGGTTGAAGTTCATTTTCTGTGCATACAGATGTTCATTGTTCCATCATGATTACTTGTAAAGTCTATCCTTTCTTCACAGAATTGCCTATGTTTTTTTGCTATTGTTCCTTTGAAGCACATGTGCAGTTCTACCTTTGAATGCTCTAAGACTCTTCTGTTGACCTAACTGTACATCTTTAGGAAATAACACACTGATTTGATTACTATAGCTTTAAAATATGCCTTGATTTCACATAGAGCACAGTCTTCTTTTAAATTCTGTTAGGTGGTTGTGAGTACAGTTCTAGATCCTTAGCATTTGCATATATATGTTAGAATTAGATTTAAAATGAAAAACCAAAATGCCTTCTTGGACTTGTTGCATGCATTGCATTGAATCTAGGGATTAATTAAGAGAAGGAAGTATTTACTTCTTTAAAATGTAGAATTGTCTCATCTATGAAATTGGATTGTCCCTCCATGTCTGGTGATCTTTAC
>JAQZBX010017356.1:0-35646 GCA_029593785.1 Cabassous unicinctus | reverse complement strand
TTTTTTTTTTTTGGCCTTTGTATTTCTTCTTTGGAGAACTGTCTATTCAAGTCTTTGCCCATTTTTTAATTGGGTCCTTTGTCTTTTTATTGTTGAGATGTAACATCTCTTTATATATCCTGGATATTAAACCCTTATCAGATATGTGATTTCCAAATACTTTTTCCCATTAAGTTGGCTGCCTTTTCACCCTTCTGACAAAGTTCTGTGAGGTGCAAACGTGTTTAATTTTGAGGAGGTCCCATTTATCTGTTTTTTTGTTGTTGCACGTGCTTTGGGTGTAACATCTAAGGAACCACCACCTACTACAAGGTCTTGAAGATGTTTCCCTACATTTTCTTCTGGTAGTTTTATGATCCTGGCTTTTATATTTATATCTTTGATCCATTTTGAGTTGATTCTTGTATAAGGGGTGAGATAGGGGTCCTCTTTCATTCTTTTGCTTATAGATATCCAGTTCTCCCAACACCATTTGTTGAAGAGACTGTTTTTTCCCATTAGCATGGGCTTAGTAGGTTTGTCAAAAACCAGTTGAATGTATAGGTGAGGGCATATTTCTGGGTACAGTTAGAATTTGTGGCAGAATTTGCAGTTTATGGGATTTTCATTTGAAGAGTAAAGTTCAGGGAACTATATATTGTTAAGGGTATAGTGTTTGCCTACCACATGGGAGGACCTGGTTCAGTTCCTGGTGCCTCTTAAAGAATATGAGCAAGACAATGAGCTGACCCAAGGAGCAAGCATGGTAAGCTGACACAACAAGAGGACTCAACAAGATGATGAAATGATGAGACACAACAAGGAGACACAATGAGAGACACAACAAGCAAGGAGGAGATGTGGCTCAAGCAATTGAGTGCTTCCCTACCAAATGGAAGTCTCCAGGTTCAGTTCTCAGTGCTTCCTAAAAAGAAAATGAGCAAACACAGAGCACACAATGAACAGCACAGAGAGAAGACAGCGAGTGCAAACAATGGGGGGGGTGGAAAAATAAATAAAACAAATCATTTAAAAAATAGAGTACAGTTCCAATATAGTCAACAAATTCTTAGTAATCATTTAGATTACAAGGTCAATAAATAAAACATCAAAATATCCTTTATTAACTTTGTATGTAAATGGGATAGTAACTCTATATCAATTGATAGAATAGTAAATGCGATACAACCATGATATTTATAGAAGTTTTTGTCTGTCCATATGTTATCATATCCTCACAATAATAGCAGAAGGCAATGGATATTCTACACTAGTTATAATCAACAGCAGATAATTGTTAGTATTTTACACTGACCTATTTCAACACGGAAATTTTTACACCCAAATTTGGCTTAAAATTTCTCGATAGTAGCTTTTATTTAACTTTTTAAAATTAAAGTTTATCATAAATACATGAACACCCATAAACTATAACTGTATAGTATAAGTTGAGAACTTAAAAAACAAACATGCATATCATCATGCAGGGTTCCCATACATTACCCCACCACTAACACCTTCATTGTTGTGAAACAATTTTTACGATCTATGAAAGAGCATCATCAAAACATTAATATTAATTATAACCAATACCTTCCATTTGGTGTACTTTTCCCTCAACCCACCCAGTTAATGACACCCTGTATTAGTATTAAACCCTTGTTATAGTTCATTGGAGAATGTTTTCATATTTGTTGTGTTAACCACAGTCCACCCACCCCAGGATTTAACTTTTCAAGAAAGTGCATAGGCAGCTTACTCAAAGGGAGAAAATATTTGGAAACTTCATATCCAATAAGGGTTTGATATCCATTTTATATAAAGAGATCATACAACCCAACAATAAAAATACAAGAAACCCAACTTAAAAACTGTGCCAAAGACTTGAATAGACATTTCTCCAAAGAGGAAATGCAAATGGACAAAAAGCACATGAAAAAAATGTTCAACAGCATTAGCTATTAGGGAAATGCAGATAAAAACTACACTGAGATATTTCACACCCTATAGAATGGTCATTGTTACAAAAACAGAAAACTTTAAGTTTATGGTAGCTTTACTTACTTATATTTTCTTCACTAATTCATAATTTTAGAGAACTTAACTAGAAATAAACCCAAATGTTTGATTAAACTGTATATAATATATAATAAAGATAATTAAAAGTAAAATTAGGAGACTGGTTTAGATTATTTAATAATACAAATTGTTTTATGAATTTACTTTGTACTTTGCACAAATTGGTAAGATAAGCAACACATTTTAATACTGCTTATATAGTAGCTGTATTAATGACAATAATTATCATTTAATTTAATACAATCTGAAGAAGAAAAGAAAAACTGTAGCAAACACAATCTTGCTGATGATATTGAATTTGGGTATTTATACTTAGGTTATCAAGACATGTTAAGTAATTACATTAATTAAGACAGTATGATATTTCAATCAGTAATAAAACTTGAAAAAATTAATGTCTAGAAAAAATATGCACATACATAGACAATTATCACAAAAATAAAACTAATTCCATGGGGAGTAAATTAATCATTGTTCTGGGAAACAGGATTAACAGGCTATATATCTACTTAAATTAAGTGATTTAAATAGGATTTGTCTAATGCAAATGTACGTATTGGCATGTTCAAATTCTGTAGGGAGAGAACAAGCTGGATGTCCTGATAAAGTGAAGTTGAATTTCTTAGGAGATTCTGTGTATGATTGGGGGTTGCTTGTGTCAGATTTTCCTTTCTGTACCTGATAATTGCTATCATCATTATGCATACCACTACATATGCCATTATTGGGAGGTAAACATAGGGATTTTCTAAATACAAACATATTACAAAATTTGCCCCCTGATAGACCTAATTATTTTCTCAGCTGAAACAAACAAAGCCAGCTCATATTAAGGATAAATCTTTTTGTCTACAGGGATGAAGGACTCAATGGGAATATAATGCTATTAATGAAGTGGCCTGTGCACGTGCCTCTCCCTTGTAGGTGTACAAAACACTTAAGCAGCAGAATACTACTATCAGACTGTTTTTATCTACTTGTCAGACCATTTGCAAATATACTCTAAAACTATATGGAGTAGCAGAAGTGATGAGAATCTCACTGAAGCATTCTCTGTGATGCATCCCACTGAGAAATATGATATCACATGGAATTATGAGTTCCATTACCAGTTATTATAGAATAAGTGCATTCAACACAATCTCTCCCCTCAATGGGGCTGTAGAACCCGTGTATCATGCATAGAAGTTATACATGAAGATTCCGAAATGTAAATATTCACAAGTAAATTGGTGAAGAATACCACAATTTCACCAGAAAGTACCAGAGAGATGGAGGTCCCAATAAAGTGGCAAAACTAGGATATTTTTTAACTCCTTGGCACATTTAGAGATGAACATGAATGTAACTTACCCTAAGCAGCAAAATGAAGATTTTTAAAGTGGAATTAACAGATAGATCATCATGCAGGTATCAGTGTTGAAAATGGCTGGTGCACATGGGGACAGATACAAATATTGTGAGGGTTTTGGAAACAAGGTGAATCAAAGTCCAAACATAGAGAGGTTGGTGAAAACATGCACACACAAAAAAACTGGTACTATTTTTCAGAAAATAAGAATATTACCATTCCCCACAGGATTTAAACAAGATCCAGAGTCATTCTATAAATATTGAAAATATGTAGGATATGATAAAAAATTATTGTAATATAAAGAACCAGAAAAACTTCAACTTGCATAAGAAAAGTCAAGTTAAAAAAAAAGTTAATGCTTTGGTGCCATAAATGTTGGAAATATCTGACAAAGCCTTTAAAGCAGTTATTATAAACATGTTCCAATAAATAATGGTAAAACCTCTTTACATTAATGGATATTAAGAAGACCTAAGAGGAGAAATATGAGGAAACATAGGGAAATTTTTTAACTGAAATATAAAAATACTGAAAAAAAATATTTAGCCAAAGTAACAGATTGGAGGTCACAGAGGAAAGTCAGAATATTGCAGCTAGATAAATAGAAATTATCTAGACTCACTAATAAAGGTATAAAATACTGAAAAAAAAAAAGAACAGAAAGTTAAGGGCCTGTGGGGTAATAGTAAAAGGTCTTACTTTCATATCACTGAACTCCAAAATAGGGCATGAGAAAGATTTCTATGCAAAAAATGAAGTACCCATGACTGAAAATGTACCAGATTTGTAGCAAGACAAGGATTTACAGTTCTCAGAACCCAAAGTAGCCTTAAATAGATTAAAACCAAAGAATATGAAACAAAACTTCCATATTCTAAAGATAAAGAAAAAAATCTTGAAAGGAACCAAAGAAAAATGGCACATATTCTGATGAATATGGATTCTTACCATCTCTTCTTTGGCTGACGGAAGTAGAACAAAATGTTTATTGCTGATGGAAAAAAATGTTTAATCCAGAATTCTTTCTTCAGAAAATATATTTATTAGGTATTATGATGATTGTTTTCATTTGTCAACTTGGCTACCTTATGGAGTTCAGGTGTTTGCTCAAACACTACGTGACCTGTTGCTGTGAAGGTGTTTTGAGATGGGATTTGCTTCTACAATCATTCAATTTCATCTAGGACCAACCAAAGAAGATTCAACTCAGCAATTTGAGTAATCTCTTCATCCAATCAGTCAGAGGTCTTAGTGAGAACTGAGTGCTTTAGAGGTCAGAAAAAGTTCAGCCTCAATTTCAACATTGGCTCTTGCCAAAATTAACAGCAAGCCACTTATCCTGTTAGATTTCAGTCTAAGGACTTCTACATCACTTTTATTAGAGATTGCAGCCTTCAGCTTGCCCTTACAAGTTCATATTTGCCAGCATCTATGTGTGCATGAGATAACACCTTATAATAAATATTGTTGATACTATTATCCTGGAGCACCCTGACTAATACAGGAATGCAAGCAAAGTATGGTTATTTCAGATTTTAAAAAAGAGAGAGAATTTATTCCCCAGCACACTCACTGGAAAATAATGGCTAAAGAATTTCTTGCCACAGAAGGAAAATAATATCAAAAATAAATTTTGGAATATCAGCAATGAAGGAAATTCATCAGAAATATTACATCTGTGTAAATAGATTATTCTTCCTTGAGATCTTTAAAAATTTTGGATATTAAAACACAAAAATAGGAAATTGTCCACTGGGGTTTGTAATAGCTTAGGACAACTAAAACATAGAGAGGGAAAGGTAAATTGACTTTGTGTTGGTCAAATTTCTACATTCAACTTAAAATGGTATAATACTGATTCTAAGTTGATTGTTAGAATTAATGTACATATTTGTGGTAACAAAATTTCTATAAATGCTCCACCATAGATTTTATGCCTAAGCATTCAGATTGTGTTAACATGTTGAGATATCACTATGATAATTATGTTATATGGCACAGCTGACCTTAAAATAGGAATATCATTTTGAATTATCTGGTGACTTCCATGTAATAACATGAGCCCATAAATGCAGAGAGTATTCTCTGGCTGGTGGAAGAAAAGGAACTAAAAGAGATATGAAATGTAAGAAAGACTCAACACAATGTTGCTGGTTTTGAAGATATAGGTGGCCATCGAATAAAGAATGCTGGTGACTTTAAGGAACAGAGAGAGATCCTGACTGACAACCTGAAAGGAAATTAAGACTGCAGCCTAAAACTGGATTCTACCATCAACTTGAATAAAGTTTGAATTAGATTATTTTGTAGAATTTTCAGCACAAAACATTACCCTTCAGACACCTTGATTTTTGTCTTCTGAAATTATGAACAGAAAGTTCAGTCACACCATGCTTATACTTTTGACTCATAAAAATTATCATAGAAAAATATGTTTTGGTTTAATTCACTGTTTGTTGTATTTTAAATAGAGAAATAGAATTGTAGACAGTAATAATCCTTAGAACATCTTACAAAATTATACAAAAAATATACCAAATATGTTACTAGAAAAATAATAGACACAGGAAAATGTAGTATTAAAAGAGGTTCAAATATGAAAAAAGCAGGAATGAAATAGGAATCAAGTAAACACCACTGGGAAAAATATCTTAAAACAAATAGCAAGCTGGTATTTTAAAATCAAACATTCCAATAATGAGTACATGGTATTTTTGATGAATTAAAACACGGATATTGTCAAAATAGACTTAAAATATCCCAAGCTAAATATTGTAAAGAAGTTAAAATATATATCATGCAAACAGTAAGAAAAAGACAACTTGTGTGACTCTATCAATATCTGGCAAATTAAATGTTAAAGTAAGGAAAATTACCACAGATAGAGTGGCATACTACATAATCTTGAAAAAGTTAAATAACCATGAAAGTATAAAAATCCTTTATATGTTTACATCTAATGACAGCTTCAGAAAACATAGAACAATCACTGACAGAACTGAAAGGCAGAATATAGAAATCATCAGTTATACTTGGAGAGTTTATCACAACCTCGCTTAGTAATCAATAGAATTATTACATTGTAAACTATTGTTTTAGTTTGGTAGGCTGCTGAAAAGCGATATACCAGAAATGGGTTAGCTTTTACAATGATGATTCATTTGTTTGCAAGCTTACACTCTGAGGCCCTGAAAATGTCCAAAGCAAGGCATAATCAGTTGAAGCTTTCTCCCCAAAGGCCAGCTGTCAGTGATCCTCTCAAGGCACATTGCATCAACTGATGGCCTCTACTTTCTCATCTAAGTTTCCTTATTACAACTTCTGAATTCCTCTGCTTTTCATTCCCAGCTTCTCTGTATTTCTCTCCATATTCTTCCCATTTATAAAGGACTCCAGTAATAGGATTAATACCCACCAATTCTGGCCTTGCTAGAATGAAGTAGCCTAACAAAAAGGACACACCTACAATAGATATTCATCCACAGGAAAGGGATAGCTTTAAGAACATGATCTTCTGGTGTTCATAAAATCTGAAACCTTTAAAATTTATTAACCATTCCATTCATCAAATTTTGTAATATTTATTTTTAAGTGAGAATGGAACATTCATCTAAATAGATCATCTGTCTAACAAAATAAATCTTCACAAATGTAAAAAAATCAAATCATACAATGTATGTTACTGTACCAAAATGGAAGTAAAAACATATGAATAACAGAAAGAAAGAAATAAAATATCCAGATACAAGAGAACAAAGCAACAAATTTCTAAACAATGTTTCAAAGAGGAAGAATCAAGGGAAATTAGAAAATAGTTAGAATGAACAAAAAATGAAAAGAAAACATATTAAGATTACTATCATATATATAAATCAATGCTTAGTGTGAAATGAGTCCTATTAAAGGTATATAATAGAATATAAGGAATGTTTCATACTAATGATATAAATGTCCACTGAAAAGGATAAACAGGTATCATGCATAAATTACTTATGTTGTAAATGAAGCAGTCAGATATTTAAAGAATGAGGACAGACCATTACACCAGGCCCTTGATATTGATGGTTGTACTTATGAATCCTGTTTATGTGAAACTTAGCCTATTATTATATGTTGCATAAAAGTTATTTCCTGAAAGTCTTATTGTTGCTGAAATGTGGCTTTCTTTAAGTCAAGCCCAGCATATAAATGCACTACCATCCCCCCAGCATGGACACGACTCCAGGGGATGAGCCTCCTTGGCACCGAGGGATTATTACCAAGGGCCTACTAGTGATGCCTTTGGAAAAAGACCTTGACAAAAATGGGAAAGTATTAAATACAAATGAGTTCTTATGGCTTAGAGATTTCAAAGTGAGTTGGGAAGGTCATTCCAGAGGTTACACTATGAGTGTCTCAGGAGGAACTCATTGACTGCCACATTAAACAGTGCCCCAAGCAGGCGGGCTCCTGAGGGCTGTAGAGTCATCTAGACACTATAGGCAGGGCAGACAATCTCAGGAATTTGGCACCCTGTCAGTTGGTCTTACTTTGGAATATATGCTCCTAAATGTAACAGAGTTATACTCATGTATAATTTCCCTACATATAGCTCTTCTCCCCCTTTTACTTGAAATTATAATTAGCACTACATTCATTAAATACTTAATATTCATTAAGACAGAGACTTAAATCTTCTGTCTCTTCATATGCCAGTTTAGCCCTGACTCTCAACAGAGTTGCAACACATACTCTCCGGTTCATTGGATTCACCCAGGATATCTGAAAAAGGATGATGATGGACAATGCCTAGCCCCCAAAACAGAGAGTATCCACTATTACAAGCAAGACAGTTTCAATCTTGTACCCCATGGGAAGTAAGTCGTCTCTCAATCAGAAACAGAGTGGGTATTACAATCCCCAAATCCTCAAGATTGAGGAATGAACAAACATAAGGAGTGAAGTGCAATTGTGGACTCAATTAGACTTATGATTATTCTAGCAGTTGAAAAACTTATATCATTGATATAAAGGCAGTGGTCACCAGAGGTTCTGTGGGGAGGGTGAGGGAAGAGTAGGTGTAACATGGGGCATTTTTGAGACATTGGAATTGTTCTGAATGACATTGCAATGACAGATACAGACCACGATACATTTTGTCAAATCCTATTAAAATGTGCAGTGCAAAATGTAAAGTGTTATATAAAGTATTGACCATGATTAGTAGCAATGTTTCAATATGTGTTCATCAACTGTTAAAAATGTACCACACTGATGAAAGATGTTGTTAATGGTGAAAATTATTAGAGGGGGAGGAGTAGGATATATGGGAATCCCCCTAAATTTTTGATGTATCATTTATGGAATCTAAAGCTTCTTTAAAAAGAAAAGAAAAGGAAAGAAAAATTTAAAATTTCCTCACATTTAATGGTGGAAGACTGAATGTTTAAATCCTAGTATTGGAAACAAGGAAAAGAGGTCCAAAACCACAATTCCCAGCCATAGTAAAAAAATCATAAAGTGTAATAAAAACATAAAAAATAATTAAAGTTTTGTTTATTCACAGAGGACATGATTTTCAATATAAATTTCTCAAGTAATCTATACAAAAAATAAATCTCCTGGAACTAATGTACAAGTTTTGCAAGGGCAGAACGTTCAGACTCAAAACCCAATAATCAATCATATTTCTATGTAATAATAATTAAAAACATGAAAACCAAAATGAAAAAGAACATTACAATTAACCACAATATATAGAATAATGGACTTCTAATAAAAAATATCTAAATGCAATATGTACAAAATCTGTAGGCTACAAACGAAAAGATGTTTGATGAAAGATATCAAATATCTAAATAAATTGAGATACATACCATTTTATGGATTGCAAGAGTCAACATACAAAGGTGCCAATTTTTACAATGATCTGTACATTTATCAGAATTCTATTTAAAACACCAGCAGTCTTTTTGTAAATCTAGACTCATTGGTTTTAAACATACATGTCCAAGTCACAAAGCTAGAATAGAGAAAACAATTTTGAAAACGAAATATAGATTGAATCCCATTTTAAGGGTAACTCTAAGGGTAAGATTTTATATTTGTGATAAATAAACAAGTAGATCAAAGGACATATGCAGAGAGTTCTATGACCCATACATATATGGTCACATGATTTTCAACAAGGAAATAAAGAGAAAAGAATAATATTTTTAAAAATTAATGTTGGAACATTTTGGCATCCATATGCAAAAGAAGGAACTTTGACATAAACCTCATACAGTGTATGCAAAAAATTAACTCTAAACATCAAAGGTAAAATTATAAACTTTTAAAAGAAACTCTTCATGAATAAAGTTGGCAAAGAGTTCTTAGAAATTACATCAAAAGCACAATTCATGAAATGAAAAATAATACATTGGACATCCTTAAAAAAATTTTTAAATGTTCTATGAAAGACAATGAAAAGACAAGGTATAGATTTATGGATCAGGAGAAAATATTTGCAAATCACATATTTGAAGAAGGACTTTTATCCAGAACATAAGAAGGGCAATTAAAACTAAGATGAGAAAATAAACAACACAATTAAATATGGACAGACACTTCATTAAGAAGATAAAGCATGGTAAATAAGTACATTAAAAGATGCTCAACATCAGAAGCCATTATAGAAATGAAAATTTAAACTAACTTGAGATACAATGGCTAAAATAAAATTTAAAAAAATGACAGCAATACCAAATGATGGTAAGGATGTGTAACAACTGGAAATCTCCCACAAGCTGTTATGAATATAAAACAGTACTGGCACTTAGGAAATTTTTGTCAGTTTCTTATAAAGTTAAACATAAACCCATAATATGACCATTTCTGGGTATTTGTATGAGAGAAATGAAAAATTATTTTCATGTGAAAACTAGTATTTAAATATTTATAGTGGAAAGCAGATGTAGATATGGTTCAAGCAGTTGGGTGCCCGCCTACAACATGGTAGGACCGAGGTTCAGTTCTTCATGCCTCCTAAAGAAGACGAGCAAGACTGAGCTGATGCAACAAGATGATGCAATGAAGAGACAAAATGAGGAAACACTGAGAAACACAACAAGCAGGAGCAGAGGTGGCTCAAGTCATTGGGTGCCTCCCTCCCACATGGGAGGTCCTGGGTTTGGTTTTTGGTACCTCCTAAAAAGATCATGAGCACACAATAAACAGACACAGAGAGCAGACAGCCAGCACAAAACAAGGAGGGGGAGGGAGAAATAAAAAATATATATATTTATACTAACTCTGTTTTTAATCAAAATCTGGAATCAACCACAGCATCCTTCAATAGAAGAAATGATAAACCATCTATGGAACATCCATATAATAGAATTATAATTAACAATAAAAAGAATAAATTTTTGATATGTGCAACAACTTAGGTGAATCTTAAAGATATTATTTTGAATTTAAAAAAGCTACATAGTGTCAAAAATTCACATATGTTATGAATCTATTTACATGCCATTCTTGAGAGAGCAAAACTATAGTGACGGTGAACAAAACAGAAATTGCCAGGGATTAGGGTTTGACATTAGTGTGATTATAAAGGAGTAGCAATGGGAAGTTTTTACAAACTGTTCTACATCTTGATTGTGGTGATGAATCCAAGAATCTACACATGTATTAAAATCCATAGAACCATATAATAAAAAAAAAGTGTATTTTATTGCAATTTAATTTTAGAATGCTAATTTAAAAATAAAATAAAATAAAAAATAATGGGGAAATTGAATGAGCTATATTTTTGTTCTCTTTGTTGTATATAATTTTTACATCAATAGTAGTTATAATAAATAAATGATGATGTTCATAATTCTGATACTAATTTTTATTATTATTCTAACAGGAATTATAGCTTTTAAAATCCCTTCTTCAGCTGAGGAATCTGGAAGAAGTTGGTATATGTGTTAAGACATGAATGGATAAAATACTATTAAGGGAATTTGCTGATTATTAAATTTTTTAATTGTACAAATATAAATTTCATAATATTGACAGTCAGGATTAATATCTATATTAGGAAGCAATCCAGATTCTTTAATGGATACTCATTTAACTCTCTTTTATGAAAGAAAGATGATTTTTCTTTTTATTGATTGACTCTCATGAATAGTTTTAACTGCTTGGCAGTACTCAAAGGAGGCTGTTCTTTTCTGGAAATACAGGTTTCTTCTACCTCATTGCTCTGTCTTTTCCTGGATTGGTGCTCTTGAACATATAGCTTATGATGCAACAAAAATGCAAAGTCTGGTTCTTGCCTAGCTAAAGTAAAAAAAAGAATGTAGAGATCAATCACCTAACTTATGTGATTATGACCCAGAACATACATCTCATCCACTAAAATCTCATTAGCCTCAAATTTCATCATATTGCTATACTTGGCAACAAGGGATATTGTAATTGTATCCTCTAGCCTGGAGGTTATGTATGTTGATAACATTTGGATGGAATGCCCCCACCACTCCGAAAAGAGGATGAAGAATAAATACCTGTAGATAATTAGTAATTTACCAAAACAACAAATGAAAATTCAAAGTTAGAGGAAGTGCAAAATAAGCCTGAAGATTTTCAAATATTTCTCTCTGGGTATCAAAATATATAGTTTACAGATATTTAATTTTTATATCATGATATTTTATATATAAAATTCAGGAAAAGAAGAATTCAAAATACATGCAATGTCTGATTCTGCTAATTGCTTTCCTTAGGGGTATCTTAAACAAAAACAAGGCTCCCAAGCCTTCCTGGAAAGAGGAGGGTGAGAGCTGTCATTGAACTCAACTCTTTCAAATATAGACTGTGGAATTTTTTGGAACAACTTTCAGGAAAATTCTTATAAAAGCTGAACTCAGTTCACACTTAATTCTGCCCTACCACTTTCTGTCATTCCAGGTGTCTGGACCAGGATGTAATGATTGGAATTGCAGTGCTTATTTCCATTCCTGGGGGATCAGAGCCATTTGTTCAGGATGCTGAAAACTCAAGAGGCCTGGGTGCCTGGTAATATCTGTGCTGGCATTTCAATTTAACAATTCCTTAGTGTGGCAGAAGAGGGAAGCCTATCTAGCTTAAACAAAGTTTTGAGGGATGTTCTTTTATTCAAGAATATCATGATTCTAGACTGATATAGTAAACAAAAACAACAACAACAATAACAGCAGGGGATGAGAAAAGATTTGAAAAAACTTGTGATATAAAGTAAAGACATTTCCTTATATGTTACAGTAAAGCATATGTCTTAGTTTGCCATAGGACTGCTGGTACAAAGTACTAGAAATGGGCCAGTTTTTATAATGGGAAAATTTTTTTGAGGTAAAGCTTACAGTTTTGAGGTCATGAAATGTCCAGATCAAGGCACCATTAAGGATATCTTTGCCCAAGCCCCTCAAAAAGTGGGGTAGGAAACTAACTCTCTCTAATCTTCAGGGAAAATGCACCATGCTTCCTGTAGCCAGGGAAGTCAAACTCTACCTGAACAATGAGCTGGAAGATTCATCCTCATCAAATGCTGGGGCCAACTCACCCTTTCCACATACAGGGATGGGGTCCTTCTCTCAGTTGGAGAACATATATTAGGTCCAGACCTCAGTTTCCATGGTTTTCATCTTGAAGATAGCTTTCCTTCAATCTGCCAACTCCTTGTCTCTTTTGGTCCAGGCTTACAGTGGCTTCACTCATACAGTTTTCACAAATAGCTTGTCAGTTTTACAGAGGTCCAAGCCATCAGAAAGTAAGACTTTCCAAAAGTTCTTCCTAGATAGCTGCATTTCCAATTCTGACTTGCAATGAACTGGCTGTCTAGTTCTCAGTTCAGTTAAGTCCTCACTTGGGGCACTGTCTTCTAGTAGCTTGTTTTCCAGAAGCTTGGAATTTCCGAAATCATCAATTTCTGGTTTCTTTGACCAGTAATTAAGTTATCAGCTTATCTCCTGCCTCTCTCATTTTGCTATGAGCTGCAATAAGAAGCAAGGCTGTGTTTTCCACATTTACTTTAGAAATCTCCTCAGCTAAATGTCCAAGATTGTCATTTTCAAATTCTGCCTTTCAACTAACATCATAATCTATTTTGCCAAGTCCTCTGTCACTTTAAAGCAAGGGTCACTTTATTTCCCACCATCCTTTCTGTCTGCATCTTTATCAGAACTAGCTTTAGCATCCATATTTTTGCTAACAGTCTCTTCAAAGCAATCTAGGCCTCTTCCATCAAGCATCTCACAATTCCTCCAAAAAATACCTCTTACCCATTTATAAAGCTGTTCCAACATTTTGGCAATTTCAAGCAGCATGACTCTACTCTCCTGGTACCAATTTCTGTCTTAGTTTCCACAGGGCTGCTGGTCTAAAGTACTAGAAATTGGTTGGCTTTTTAAATATTAATTTTATATTGGATAGAAGCTTACAGTTCTGAGGTTGTGAAATATCCAAATCAAGAAACCATCAGAGATACTTTCCCATCAAAGTCAGCTACCAATGATCTTGGCATCCTGCCATGTGGCAATCAGGCAAGATAGCAGGTCTGATGATCTCACCTTACTTTCTCCTTGAATTCAGCTGTGGCCAATCAGTCATTTCTCCCAGGGCCTCAGCTCTTTGAGCTTCTCATTGATACTCTCCTTGCACTCAGCTGTGGGCAAACCTAGAGTCCTTTTCTCATTTGGCCAGATCAAAATAATGGCTTCCCTTTGTTCTTTGTCTCCATTTATAGCAAAAAGCAAGAGGGTGGAGACTCAACCTGAGTCACACCTCACTGATGTAGTCTAATCAAAAGGGTCTCATACCCACAGGAATGGATTAGTTCAAAAACATAATCTTTTTCTTTCATGAGATAATAAAAGAGCTTCAAACTATCACAGCATCCATCTCTATTGTCCAAAAGCCTAAAGCCTAAAAGTGATATGTAAAGCAACAGAAGATAAACCAATTTCATCAAAGTACCAAAAAAAATGGTAGAGTTATAAAGAGATTACAAATCTTCTAAATTGTTAGTAGAAAAAACATACAAAGACGAGCATAAACTCCCAAAGCCTAAATGTCCACATTACTACTGTTAAATATGAATAAAATATTTCCCCCAAAGAATCAAAGCACATGATTCAGAATTTCTCTTTTTTTCAACAGTAGTAGGGAAATTGATTTTACTGAAGTGTAGGGACAGAGTATGAGACATATTTTTCCCTGTATCATTCATTTTTATGTTCATATTTGACTTTATCCAACATTTATCTTGAAAACTTACAATGTTATAAAAAATTGAAATGTTATTAAAAAATTGAACTCTTATAATGAACACTTATGTACCCTCCACCTGAATTTACTATTTGCTAACATACTTTTATGTATATATAATTTTAAATTTATAACATAGATTCGTTCAAATATTTCATACAGAGTACAATTTTTTTTCACATAGAATTACCATATATACATTTATTGATATATTATTCCTAATGTTCTTATATTATAAACATTTTTCTCAGTGCACTATTTAAAAATTTCACAGAAGGTTATAGACATCCTGACACTTCATCCTCAAGAACATTAGAACATATTTGACAAAATAAAGACATTGTCCAACAAACTAACATTTTCTTTCTGATAGGCAAGAAAGAGAGTCAACCTTGATCTACCTATAGCATAAATATAATATATATATATTATAAAATATGATAGTCAATAAACTTCTAATGTTATATTTACCATACATATTTGTATAAATTATAATTCATCTAAAAAGGTTTATTATTCCTATTAGAATCTGAAGAATATGTTTCTCTAAAAGCTAATATTCAGTGATTTACATAAAATATATTTAAATAAAAATAAAAGGCAAGGTGTACGTAATACGTATAGCAGTCTTCTTTTCATGTAAGAAAGAAAGGAAAATAATATGTTTATGTATACACACTCATTTCACATACATAAAATGTTAATAATATTTGTAAAAAGATTCACTTACAAAATGAATAAAAATCCAAAAACCTATCTTGGGGTAGGAATATGGTGGGACGGATAAAGATGGCAGTGGAAATATATTTATGACATTTTACAAGTTCTCTTATTTATATTTAAATGGATGAAAAAACAAGTCATAAAATTGAATACAAAAAGGAAAGTGAACTGAACAGTACATGAAATTCCTATTGTAGTCCTAAAGTAAAAAAAGTAAAATTAATTCCAATAATTTGTGGACACAATATCTAAGGATATAAAATTAGTGACACATTCTAAAAACAAAAAAAGACTGCAAAATAATATTGAACCTTTTTTGGTAATGGTAGTAGCAATTTTTAAACAAAATTACAGTGTAGTAATTACAAAATTAGTGAGTATCTATTGTAGACTATAGGAAATAATGATATAGTGACATTTTTGAGAAAACAAAATTTCACTATTGGAAATAGGAATTATAAAAGTAGAAAAGGGATACAAGGAAGTGTATTTTGAGATATTTTATTGTTCTTTAAATGGAATTAGAGTTATTCTTATGAACTCCAGAGACATAAAATATACTTTTAATCATGTGTGATTTAAATTAATAAAACAATTAATTTATAAAACTTAGACGCTCATAGGTAATCAATGCACTGCTGGTGAATAGAGTTATGAGCTGCATGTTAAAGTAAGGTAGAAATCCCACTCATTTGGATCTAAACTGTTATAAAAAACACCATTTCTCCTGTGCATGTTATATAATTTTAACGATATAAAAGTGTGTAATAATACATTAAAATAGCATTAAAGTTTATCTGTATATCATGAAAAATGTAAATTTTAGTGAGTTGATTGTACAATCATATATTACAGGATTGATTTTTCAGATTATAATAAAGATATTTGAATGACATCAATTTATTGTTTACTATTGCCTGGCAATACAATTCCTGAAAAATCTTTTTTGTATCTTACTCTAGAATATAAAAAAGAAACAATATGTCACTCTTTTAAAATTTAACTTTCTTTTTCAACATATCAAATTAATTATTTATAAAATAAGCCATCATTATTAGGTTGGTGGTAAGTCAGTTTTATCAAGAAGAAGAGCATATTCCCTCTAGAGTCATAATAATTGCTTTCCCTAAGAGGAAAGGAAGCATAATATAAAGTATACAACAAATTCCAATAGGAACACTATACAAGTGAAGAGTGTGTTTTTCTTTACTGATGTATTTTTGTAGACTGGATCATTTTACTTTCATCTTATTGAAACCTCGTGTTGGTAATGAAATCTCTGAAACTGAGAAGAAAATTCTGTGCTAAATTCCAGATTGTCTAAACTATGAGAAACAATGAGATGTTTGTAAAGATATTAATATGATGTGAAAATATACACATTCAAAGAAATTGTTCAAACCAAATATTAATGAGGTAAGGCAGTGTGTATTTTTTTAAATAATTTTAGAATGGGTGGCTAAATAAATGTATAAAAATTGTTTGAGAGTTCTAAAAAATGTTCATGCCCACACTTGCCCAATTACACGTGAGTAAATTTCTGCTCTATCTACAGCATGTTTCTGACCCACATATCTTAATTTATATTTCCTAGATAATTAGGTCCATGATATCAAATAATCAATACGGACATCAAAAAGCAGGTGGAGAGATGATAATAAAGAAGGGTTTTTTGAGTCCTCCTGTTCATCAGCTATCAGTTGATTGGCTTAAAAAGGAAGGGAGTGAATGCTTCCTTAGCAATACATTTTAAAAGACAATTTGAAAACCCACTTTTTAAAGAAATATTAAATGTAACACCACATTGATATTGATGTATTAAATAAATTATATCTTGAATTATCTTAAGATCAAATATCTATCAGCGAGCTTAATGAAAAATTTTTTTTCTATATATAGTGGAAACTTGAAGTAACTGTTTGCTACAGAGAGGTTTCACATGTGGTATGTTGGCCTTTGACCATATGTAAAAGTGTAAGTTAGAAATAACAGGAAATTTAATTTCTTGGAAATTTGCAATGGAAGTCTAATCCTAACCATACACCCCTGGCTCTGGATCCTCACAGATGGCTGGGTTTGTATGACTGTGAAAAATGTTGACTTCCTTATGTATAATTTATGTACTCATATGCTTATTCTTACACCTAGTAATCTCACAAGGCAGGTTGGGAGATTGAAATTCCTAAGGACTTTTCTGATTCATGAACAAATAAGCTATTGTTTAATAAGGAACATATATTAACAATATATTATTAAAGAAATATATCCTTAACAATATATTATTAAAGAAAATATCACTTTTCTTCCTAATTATATGGGCAAATATTTTGGATTTAATTATGTTTGCTTCAAAAAGAAGACTTTGTTAATCTAAGTTCCCTCCCCACATGAACAAATTCTGTGTTGGCTTAAAGCCAACGAAATGTTTGACTTAAGAAATTTAATCTTTCAAGGGGAAAATTTAGAGTAAAGGTATCATATTTGAGGATACGTGTTGATTATGTAGCCTGGTGTAGAAAATACCTGGTGGTTTTCTCAAGTAGTTATTGTCTTTTTTCTCATAATACTTGCTTTGAAAAATTAAGTAAAATCAGTAAGTGTACGTATAAAGGAAATAGAGTATTAAATGTAAAATTCAGTATTTACTGTCTCAAATATTAATGTTTTATGTAATAAAGTTACATTAATTTCATATATCCACTATTGTCTTTACTAGAATCTTGAATATTTGAAAAGTAGAGAATTAAGGCTGCAGGTATTTTTTACTTCAATCTATATTCACTCATTTAACAAACTTTTATTCATTAATTAAAATTATCCAAGCATTGTGTTCTTAGGATAAGAATTTCCTTCCAAAACTTTCACTATTTAAGAGAAACTCTGAAAAGAGTGGATTTTCTCTCAATTGGAGCACATAATTGTCGCTGTTTAATGAAATGAAAGAATAAAAATTAAAACACTGCTCTTAAGGAAAGAGTAACAGCATCTTTAAACAAATCTCAGAAATTCTTATTTAAATCTTTCTAGAGAAAAAAAAATGTTGGCAGAGTATAATTAATCCATTTGTTTAAAGAAACCATTATGTATACTTTGCATTATTTAAGCTACATAGTTTATCTGAGCCAAGAAATCATTAAGAATTTCCACCAGATAAAAGCAATGAATGGTGGGAATTAGTGTAAGGGACACTTAGACACTGATTTTTGCATTTTGTTTCCTAAACATATATTAGTTGGAATTTTCCATCAAGCACTTGTGATATTTTTTAAAACAGAAAGAATTTTTAAAGTGACAGAAAAGAACTACATAGGTATCTATTTGCAGACTGTCAATTACATTAAAGTATTTTTGTAAATTATGATAAATATTGTCATGCTTTAGGCTATTTTGGTATATTGAAATGATTTTAGAAGATTAAACAGATAAATTTTATCAATATGTGCTACCATATATAAATTTAAAACCTGATATGGTCGAATATTTAAATTTTAAGGGGAAAGGGTTTGAATATATATGCAAATATATCAGTTTCTTCTTGGGATAACATACAGACATTGTCAACTATGTTTTATTTATATCATATAGCTGAAATTTCATTTGTACTATGATATAATGCAAATTAATCTTTGAAAAGATTATATGTTAAAGTTCATATTTAAAATATCATGATTTTGAAGTTACAGAAGCAATCTCATATTTATTCCTTTCTAATAGGAACACTTTATCAGGCCAGGTAATAATTAATTCAATCTTTCACTGAAAAATTATTTGTATACTTTAATTATGTCTCTACCAGATGCTAACAATTGTTAAAATTTGTATATCAAAATAATGTAGAGCTTCTAACATATAGGTTCTCAGTATTGAGACAGCATAAAACTGTAAACCTTGAGATAGCACAAGGCAGAAAAAGATATATTTCTAAGTAGATGTGGTGGATTCACCCAAACTGTTGATTTCATTTGCTCCAGAAGGACCCATTTGGAGAGAAGAGATGGACAGCTACAATTTCACCACGGTGAATGAATTTATGTTCATAGGGCTCTCTGATCTCCCCGAAGTGCACTGTCCTCTATTTGTGCTTTTTGCTCTCATCTATCAGGTCGCCTTGGCGGGAAACAGCGCTGTTCTCCTCGCCATCGCGACTGAGAAAAAACTGCGCACACCCATGTATTACTTCTTGGGAAATTTGTCCCTCTTAGACATATTCTGTCCATCAGCTACTGTTCCCAAGATGCTTGAGAACCTCCTGATTGAGAAGCAAAGCATTTCTTTTGTTGGATGTGCTTTGCAGCTTTATTTTTTGGTGGCCCTGGCAGGGACCGAGGTTTTCCTTCTCTCTGTCATGACGTAAGACCGGTATGTGGCCAAATGTTTTCCCCTTCGTTACACTGTCATCATGACCAAGTTAGCTGCACCCAGATGACAGCTGGAACTTGGGCAGCAAGGTTTCTAAATTCTCTCCTTCATACAGCGTTCACCTTCCGCTTGTCTTTCTGCAAGTCCCATCATGTTAACCAGTATTATTGTGACATCCCGCCAGTGGTGGCGCTCTCCTGTTCTTCCAAGTATGTGGCAAAGATGCTTGTTTTAGTGGTAGGAGATACCTTAGCTATCAGTGCCTTTTTGAACACCCTTATCTCTCATATCTACATCATATCCTCCATCCAAAAGTTCCAGTTAGCCGAAGGGAAGAGCAAAGCCTTCTCCACATGTGCTTCTCACTTGGTCTGTTTTATGGCACGTTACTACTTACCTACATGCGTCCCTCCTCCAGTCAACAGTCCCTAGCCAGAAACAGGCTCATCTCCATGCTGTATGGGGTTATGACTCCAATGTTAAACCCCATCATCTACAGCTTGAGAAACACAGATGTTAAATAAGCGCTCTGAAAGATTTTATGCCATAAAACATGTTTACTGCTCAAATAATTTTGACAAAATTACCTATTTAGCAGTCTACTTAGATTGATTCATAGGAAGAACTGTAATGATTCATAGAAAAATAACTAAATCTAGATATCAAGCCACATAATGCACATATAACTATGTGTATCAGAAATTTACACCACATGCATGGACACATATACATATATATACATAGAGTTATGGTTGTGGATAAATCTATTTCCATCAAAATCTATTGGGATCATAATAAATTATCACACCAAAATAAACATTTTTCAGAGTAAAACAGAGAACTGTTAATATGTACACTGTTGTAAGTGGTATAATTTGGACTTGTCTTATGTAAATTTGGGACTTTGTTCATGTTATCCATGTCCATATTCATAGTCATGACCATACCTATATCTCTCTTTACCTATACTTTTCAACTATAACAACTGTATTATCCATTTTTGTCTATATCTGCTTATATCTATTTTTATATCTATATCAAGATGTCTGTAGATTCTCATTTTCTTTATCTTCATTGTCTACCTGCTTATTTCTATATGCTTACTTAACTTGATCATTGCATTTCTCCTCTTCTTCGAATTTGGTTTCCACTTGCCCCATATTTCTCTACTTTTTTCCTTTTCCTATGTCCACATTCATTCTCAGTTTCACCTGTCTTTCCAAGTAGAGCACTTCATTTTCTGTATCTCTGATTTTAGTTATTTAATTCATTTGAATTACTTTCATCTAACTTTAACATGTTCAAAACTGAAACTAACTTCTACCACAATGCTAACAAAATTAATTTTTCATCATATACATTTTGCTTTTGTTTATTTTTCCTAGCTATTCAGATTAAAATTGATGATATTGAGCTTTCCTTGAAGTTTATCATTTGCATTCAGTGTTAATAGAGAGCTATCATGTCTGAATGTGGGTTATACACCATTATCACTTGACTATCTCATTATATTCCCTGTGGAAATTCAACAGTTTCCCTATGGACCACTGCTTAGGTAACACACAAGTTAAAGTCAGCAATAATATACAATTTTCTCCATAACTTCCCCCAACTCTGCATTGCTATAACTTCCTAAAAACAGACCCTGGTCTGGGGATCAAATTTATTTGTGTTCTATTAGTACATGCAATATCCACTTATTCTCTATATTTCCTGACAATTTATATTATAGCATTCAATGTCTTCTCTCTTCCTTTTATCTACATTCTGTCTTTTCTTTACAATTAAGTGAAGTGATCCCATCACTGTGAAGGTGTCCTTATATTATTCAAATGTGTGCTTTCCTTTTCTGGGCAGTCAGTGATCTATTAATCATTTTGAAAGCTTAAAAAAAACACCAGCGTTATCCTGTGTTGCTTTGCCTCAAAAGCTAGAGATTATATGCACTTTGAGATGCCATGATTTTAGATCAGGTACATTTTCCAAAACTCAGCAATATCTCAATGTGTATCTTCCACAATTTTCCAGAGCTAGTCATAGTAGTTCTTGATCAAATATCTTTTACTTAGACTTACAGTGTAGAAAAATCTATATGCATTTGACCAATGAAATCAAGTAGCAATGGTACATATTGGTTATGTTTTTCTGCCTTAATTTTATTCTTCATAGCAGAGTTTATATGTGATATGAAAGAATTAAGAATCAAAGAAATACCTTCATATAAAACATCGTGGAATATGTTTACTGGAATGCATAAAATTAAATAAACCATTAAGTCTCAAATACTTTTTCAATTTAGGTACCTGAAATTCAAATATTTATTTAACATTTGAATACTAAATTCAACAATTTTATCTCACCAAATTAATTGCAATATTGGTAATATATCTGCATAACAGAAACCACTGTAAAATCTAAATTCTGTCTTGACAGAAACACTGTTTCTCACTAAATCTGGTGTAAATTATGCCCTGTTTTGTAACAAGCTTGTAATAAATAGTTTGAAAATGTTCTCAAAATCTATTGTGTAATTTTTCATGTATACTAAAGTATAGATATTTTATAGAATAATCATTTTCTGTAGAATGATAAAATTGTTTAATCATGTTATACTAGTATCTTCTTCTTAAATACTAAAATTTCCTCAAAATACAAGTAAAAGTTTGTGATTTCTCACTGGTTCCAAGCTGTGATATTATGGGAGATTGTGATGACTGTGTGCTCTTAAAATCATCATATATTAAAGGGGAATGAGATTGCTGGATAACATTTTTCCTGGACTTGGGTAGATGGGACTATCTAAATCTAGAGATGATCACATGTAGATGGCTGCATTGTTTTTCTTGAAAATACCCTGGATTGCTGTCTTAGTAAAACAATGAAGTGTGTAGTTATCTATCTCTCTCTTCCCCAAAAGTCACAGTTTTCTGAGAGGACCTGGCCAAATTATGGGGAAGTTATTTTCTGAGTAACTTCTCATTGTATGTAGCTGAAACATTAACAGTACTCTGAATGGATACTCTAGCATAAAACTCAAGATATGCCAAAATGGTCAACAAATTGGGTAGTATTGGATAACTGGTACTTGAGTAAATAATTTTGCAACATATATTCTTTATTTTAAAGGCAGACAGACAGCAATCATGGATACAATAATACTGTCTGGAAAAAAAGAAGGAATTTCCTTTTGATAGAGGAAAATAAAATGACTTTCATTTTGTTGAAAGGAAATAAACATTTCTGGCAGGAAGATAGGGAGGAATCATTGACCAAAATAACAAATTCAGTGACTGCTTTAGCTGTTGAGATGTATTCTGACATTTGAATTCCAGAGTAAGTGGGTACCTTAGGCAAGACTTCCTAGAGTCAATGTATACTTTGTAGCCTCTTGCCAATCTTCTCATGTCTATGTATCCCAAGGAATAATTGTAGATAATGATGCAATGGAGTTTGTCCAGTCTGCTTTAATGCCATAGTCCCTACTTCACACTTAATTTGTAGTAGCATGAGGTCTTATGCCCCAAAATATATATTAAACTGGCCATAAAGACATGTTCTGATATTTCAGACTTCTGTGTGAGAGCATCCAACTTGAAATTCTATGAGGCAAAAGGAGTGCTCTCCTTTTAATATGCATGTGTATATTAACATATATTTTTTAAAAATCCTTCTCCACAGATGTTGTTTCCAACAATGAACTAATTGGAGGCTTGTCCTTGCTATTGATGCTTCCAAAACCCATGACATATGTCATTGAGTTTGTATTAATTTTACTGGTGGTTCATGGTTAAAGGATAAACACTTGTTCAATAAGCAATTATATCTGCTTACTGGGCAGACTGCATTGATCTTCAATCAGGGACATAAATTTAGACTGATGGTGACTCTTTTTCTATTTTCACTAGAAAACCAGCACACAGATTGAGAAACAAATAAAAAATCTGAAAATAAGGGGGTGTAAGCTATGTAAACCTCAGGAGAGAAGGCTGGATTCCCTTTTATATATATCTTAGATTTATATAATGTACTCATGAAAGCTGGAATTTGCCTTGGCTTTGGATATCTTTGAATCAAACTCAAAATCTTATTTTTTAACAAAAATGAATCTTCTTTCCAGAAATTTTTGTAAGTACTACTTAGTAAATTCTCCAGTAGAGCAGGTAGTGGATCCTTAGTGATTGGCTGATGGGCATCCTGACTGATGCTGAGTCTTCCCTAATCATTTGTTTCATCTTTCCTTAAACAAACAAGATGTTACCCCCCACCACTAGCCAAGAGCCTGCTAAACAAATGAGAAATGAGCAATAAGTCTACAGCTTAGCATTTATTATTGCAATTCACTAAGCATGCTTTCCTAAAAAAATAAAAATAAAAACAATAACATAAAAACTTTACCGGGGAGGATATGGCTCACACTGGGAGGTCCCAGGTTCAGTTTTCTTTGCCTCCTAAAAACAAAGACAAATAACAAGCAATCAAAGGAAAGAACCAATTCTGGGGACATGATATTGCCCAGTGGTTTAGCACCAGATTCAGACTTATGAGGTTCCAGGTTCAATCCTGGCCCTGGTACCACACACAAACACACAAAACTCTACCCACAATCTTCCCTATCTCAATATTATGGCAACTCCAGGTTTCCAGTTTTACAGCTCAAAACCGTGGAATCATTTTTGACACCTCATTTTCACATACCACTTCTAAGCAATTAGCAAATCCTTTCAGTTACATTTCCTTAATGCATCATAATCTGACACTCTGTCCAAAGATGCCATCAACTCTTACCTACATTACTGAAATAGTGTTCCCAATTTATTCTTGTTTTTCATTGCTCTTCGATTAATTTCTCTGTACTATGGCCATAGAGATCCTGACATGTCACTCCTCTGCTCAGGACAGAATTTTCAATCATACCCAGAGAAATATCTTTGTGTTTACCATGAATACAAGACTCCCATGACCTGGCCTCCTTGACTTCATCCCCTGTACCTCCTACCTTGCCCACCTGCTAGAATGCCTTTTGTTGTCTTGCGGTTTGAATTAGTTTTCTAGTGCTGCCATTCCAAATCATCACAGACTTGGTGTCTTAAAGCAATAGTAATTTATTGTCTCACAGTGTTAGAGGAGAGATGTCTGAAATCAAGTTGGAACAAGACCATGCTCTCTCTGAAGGTGTCAAAAGAGGATCATTTCTTGCTACTTCCTAGGTTCTGGTGATTTATGGCAATCATGGGTGTTCATTGGCTTGTGGCAGCACAACTCCAATCTCTGCCACTTTTTTCACATTAGATTCTCCCCTGTACCTCTCTCTGTGTCCAAATCCTGCTATTCTTAGAAGGTCAAAAGTCATATTGGAATAAGACGCAGGCTGACCTTATCAGTTTTATCTTAACTAATTTCATAGTCAATGCTCTATTTCCAAACAAGCTCGCTGGAAGTTTCCTTTGGGGATACTACAATGTTATGTCTGGGATACTTTCCACCAGAATCCTCTCTGGCTCACCCCCTTCCATTTTTTGAATCTTGGTTCCAGTATCACTTTCTGAGTGAGAACTTTCATAACTGGCATTTTTAATCCCACACATTCAATCCCACACATTCACTCCCTTCTCTCTATTATATTTTTTGCTCTTGGTAGTTACCAGTATCTAAAATAGTTTATACTCCCATTTTTTATTATATATTTTTCTATCTTCTCCACAAGAATGTCAATTTCTAGAACAGGGATTTTTGCCTTTATCCTTAGATACACCTGCTATTTACTCACACATACTTGGCCCTCCCTCAGTAAATCTCTGCAGACTTAGTAAAGGAATGATTGAGGACACTATCATCAGTGGGAGTGATGCCTCTTGTACAGGCCAACAAATATCACCTGTGACTAATTCAATAGCAAGAGGTACACATGTACCAAGGGCCTCTGCAAAGGGAAAAGCTGTGGCCACAGCAACAAATGTGGCAGCCACCCAGAGAGTGAACAGGAAGGGAAGGTCACAGAGTCAGGTAAAGAGGTCTGCACTGGGGTGGCAGGAATAGCAGTTGCAGCAGGAAAGCTGGGTATGAAGTTGTTGGGGATTTTGAGAATCAGTAGAGCTGCTGTGCTCTATCAGGTGTTAGCTGTGGCAGCAGAGATCTAAGAATGAATGATTAGATCTGTGCATGTGGCAAAAGTGTGAGTGGTTTCTGACAGCTCTGGCTCCACAGCACATTTAAAAAACATTTTTTCAGGGGCAACACAAGTCTAGAAGGATAGAGCTGCTCTTACAGCTGCCATAGAATGACAAAGGGGCAAGTTATCTTTATCTCACTGCCTAATGCAATTAACCATAACACAAGAGCTCTTTAACAGTAGGCTTTCTGTATTTTTTCTTCCAAGCTGTACACTGTTTATATTAAGATTCAGGTAAGACCCCAAGAACTTTTCATCTGAGCTTTCATTAAATCCATCAGCATTTATGAATACTCCTTACAATGAAAAATACATCTAGCTTCTCAGTGCTCCCTTGGGTGCGTTATTTCTCAGGGCACTTTGCTCAATGCACTTAGCAAAACTGGATTTTACCTGCCCACAATGTCCTCTGTCTCACCATTTCTGAGGACCAGATTCTAAAATCCTCTGGAGTATCAGTCAGTCTTTCACCATGCTCTTTTAGTGGAATGACTTTAAAAGAATATTATTCTGAGAGGATTGTGAGAAGTTAGTGGAGTAAGAAGTTTGTGGAATCAGCCCCTCCAACAAAACAACTCTTGAACTGGGAGGGTATATCTGAATTAACTATTTTAAACTCTAGTGTCTAGTAGCACACTGCAGCATGCAAGGAAGGAGTAGAGCAGGAGACTTATAAATTATGATAAAAACCAGTGAATTTTACCCTCTTTACAGAAGCCACCATTCCCCACCCCTATGCTCATGACAGGCAGCAGTCTGGAGTAGGCTGCTGGAGCAGCTTGCTCATGGCAGGGTGGACTATAAATCCTAGTCCTCCAAACTCCAGGAGTGTGTGGTCAGATCACTTATCACTGCTTCTGATCAGCTATTTCAGATAACTGAGGGTTGTCTCTGAGGTTAGGCATTGTTCCAACACCCCTGAGGCAAAAGCAGTAGAGGAATCTGAAAAACAATACATTTTCAAGTTTATAGGAAGATGGCATAAGAGTAGGCAGGCAGGGTTCAACTCTCTCACAAAAGAACAATGGCGAAAGAGCCAAAATCTGTCCAAGGGACCTGCTTTGGGGGTCAGCAGACCAGAACAGTGCTATAAATCTCCCAGGAGGTTGGGACAGAAGAACTCAAAACATCAGGGATGTGTTACCAAACCCCTGCAGCAGCCAGGAAGGGCTCCCTTCCCCCAGCACCAATATATTAAGCGGGAATAAAAGCCCTGGTTAACTGCAGCCAACTGAGAGGGGAACAGACATCTATCTCCTGTCAGCTGTTACAAGGAAAAGGGAAGGGAGTAGTCGGGGAGCTTCTCTTCAGTGAATTGGGCCAGCAGAGCCCACTTTGAATCTTGGTTCCTGCCAGATGAAAACACAGGAAAGCAGAAAATAAAAGAAATACTTCCATGGAAAGTTGTGCCAACAAGCACCATCTGCTGGTTGGTCTGAAAATTACATGGAGAAAAAGTGCTTTTAGAATTCTCTTAAACTGAACTCCTGGGAGAAAATCTGCACCTCATTTGTAAATCCATGGCTTGATTTTGATAACTTAAACTGGGGTGTTTTAAAGATTTAGAATAAGTTAAACCAAATTCCAAGAAGAGCACTAAAAAATATATATATATATATATATAGCCAAATGAGAAAAATTCGTTATCAGACTAAATTTACCAAAAAATTCAGATGCTTAGACATTAGCAAAAATTTACAACCCATACTAGGAAACAGGAAATGATGGCGCAGCCAAAGGAACAAACCAAATATCCTGAAGAGATAAAGGGTTTAAGAGAACTAATAAATTATAATCACATAACTCTTCTAAATCAATTCAAAGAATTAAAAGAAAATATGACTAAAAAGATAAAGGCTATTAAGAAGATTCTGGGTGAGCATAAAGAAAAATTTGAAAGTCTGTAAAGAAGAGTAACAGAAATTATGGGAATGTAAAACATGATGGATGAGATTAAAAATACATTAGAGGTATATTTGAAGAGCAAACATGAATTGCTTGAAGACAGAATTAGTGATTTCAAAGACAGAACATCTGAACTGGAAAAGACAGGAGAAGAGTAAAAGAAGAGATTGGAAAAAATGTCATGCAGGGTGTAGCAGTTTGGTATTATTTATGAATTCCAAAAATAGATATTGGATTATGTTTGTAAATTGGTCTGTTCCTCTCAGTACATTAGATTGTATCGGATTCAGAGTTTTCACACTTACTTGATTAAATTAAGATTAAGGCTTTGATTGTGCCACGTCAGTCAGATGTTGAGTCCCCATCCCCTTGGTGGGTGAGGACTCACAGAGAAAATGACTCGGCAGAAGAATTGGTTGGAGTTTTAATGCTTGAGCCCTGAGAAGTAAATACATCGAGAAACAGATATATGAGGAAAGATAGAAAACTCCTTTAGACACGGCAGATATCCTGGGAAGAGAGACCAGCTGTTTGCTGATAGTTTACAGCTGACAGAGCAGCTGAGCCTGGACAGGAATGAGTCCCAGGAGAGAGATGAGACTTATCCCAGCCTACAGCTGAGGCTAGAGGAAGCTGGGACCACAGAGCCTTAAGAGGAAGAGGAAGCCTGAATCCTTGCAGACATTGTCAGCCATCTTGCTGCAACATGTGGCAACAGACTTTGGTAAGAGAAGTAACTTATGCTTTATGGCCTGGTAATTCTAAGCTTCTACCCCAGATAAATACCCTTTATAAAAACCAACAGATTTCTGGTATTTTGCATCAGCACCCTTTTGGCTGACTAATACATAGGGATTTCATTCAGTTCCAACCACGGTGCTGGAACCATCTTCCCTCAACCTGAGTAGAATAGCCAGAGGATTTTATGCTCTATCAGGCATGGCCTACTCCCCATAACCAGCAGGAAGCAGCAACAGAAGACTGGCCACTACCCTACAGCTCCCCCATAAGAAAAAGGGAGTAAACTCTCTGAGAGGAGAGTTGAGACAGGTTAGTGTAGGGAAAGAGGAAGATGGCTGGGACCTGGCATAGAATATGGTCATAAGACCCCACCCAGAAATCTGCTGAAGGGAAGACTGCTACTAAGGAAATAGCTAGAAATACCCAGCTGAAAACCTGGCAAAGAAGTCTCATTGGGAACTCTTTGTGGGGAAAAGGGGAAGCCCTGGATGCCGCCAAACAACTGGACTTCTGAGAGCAAATATGGGGTGGGGGCAACCAATCAGAACAGCAAACAGCTGGGGCCTCTACCTAAAGGTAGAGTAGGAAAAGTCTTGAAAATGCCTAACCTTGGGCTACATGCATGTCTCTTACCCAGTACCATGCCCACAGTCAATATCGTGGATTGTATATTTCTCTCTTTTCTTGTTTATTAATAAACTGTTTACTCCCATGGCATGTCCTTAAATTCTTTTATGAGACATAGCCAAGAACCTAGAACCACAGAACCCAGAGCATTCAGATAAATTTGCCTTGATTTGGACATGTCACAGCCTCAGAACTGTACATGTTTACCTCAAATAAATCCCCTTTATAAAAGCCACAAAAGAAAAAAAAATGAGGGTGAGTTCAAAGTTTTCACAGACAAACAAAAAGTGATAGAATGTGTAACTAAAAGACCGGAATTACAAGAGATGGTAAGGGAGTGCTGAAATCTGAAAGGAAAAAAAAAAAACAGCAATAATAAAAACAACGAGTGAAATATTTGGAGAAGACTGAAGAAATGAAGATTATTAAGAAGGGTAAATTAAAGGGTAAAAGACAGTCAGAGATGACTACCGAAAGCTAAAGGACAAAATGGATGAGGTAATTAATGCCTTTACAGTCATAACATAGAATGCTAATGGCTTGAACTCCTCAATCAAAAGACACAGACTGATAGAGTGGATGAAAAAATATGAGCCATCTACATGTTTTCTACTAGAGACTCACCTCAGACATAAGAACACAACCAGGTTAAAAGTGAAAGGTTGGAAAAAGATATTCCATGCAAATAGTAACCAAAAAAAAAACTGGAGTAGCAATACTAATATTGGACAAAATAGATTTTAAATGTAAATCTGTTAAAAGGGATGATGAATGTCATTATATATTAATAAAAGGGGATATTCACCAAGAATAAATAAATATATTAAATATTTATGCATCTAACCTGGGTGTTCCAAGATACCTGTGGCACACACTGGGAAAACCAAAGGGAGAAATAGATATCTCCAAAATAATAGTTGGAGACTTCAATGCACCACTCTCAGTATTGGATAGAACATTTACAGAGGATAAAGAAAGAGAAAAATTTTAATATAATGATAAGTGAACTAGACCTAGCAAACATTTATAGAGAATTGCACCCCAAAACAGGGTATTCTTTCTTTCAACATGCTCATACATCCTTCTTCAGGATAGGCCATATGTTGTGTAACAAGACAAGATTCAATAAATTTTTAAAAATTGACATTATACATCACACTTTCTCTGATCATAATGGTATGAAGCTGAAACTAATGGATGGAAAAGGGAAATATTCATAAATATATGGAGATTAAACAACACTCTTAATCAGTGGGTCAAAGAATAAATTGTGAGACAATTGAGCAAATATGTTGAGAAGAATGAAACTGAGAATACAACATATCAAACCTATGGGAGTATACCTTTGACTGCAAGGCTTGTTCCGATGTCTGAAATTGAGTCCAGGAGGCATAATCCCTAGTCTTCTTCCCCAGTGGCAGCAAAAGCTTCCTGGGGGCTGAGGGCAAATGACACTTGACCACTCGTTCTTCTTTCATCACCTAATTTCCTCAGTTAGTGCAAGCACTATTTTTGTCTTTTGTTGTGTCTCAGAAATGCAAACACATGTATCTTGAAAGTATCAGGCTGTCTTCGCAGATTTGCCCAGAGAAACTTAAATGGCATGGGGGAGTCAGGCCGGTGCCTCGGCAGAGCAGCGGCGAGGACTATATTCCAATCTCACTGCCAGTTGCTGTGGCCATCCTGCCCATTCCTTTTAGCCTCTTCGGTTTGAAGGAGCTCGCATCCCATGGCTTGCTGTTCTGTTTCTTCCAGATACTTCTGCACAGCCTAGACCACGGTGTCTCCACTAGCCTCTTACTTAGCCTCTACCAGCTCAGCATCATTCCGCTCACTTCCACTCTTTTCACCTATCACAATTGAAGACTCACAGTGATAATAACAATTGATTTGTTTTTTCTTCAACATGGGGCAAAGATCTATATGATAAAATATTTCTTCTCCAAATCTGTGATTGATAAATTTTTCTAGGAGTCGGGGTCTATATTTTTAACTCCTCTCTTATGGAGCCCTGGTGCTTTAGGCAACTTCATGAGGGTCAATTGAGGCTTAAAACTCCTGTTTTCTCCTTCCAAGATGCCCTTTGATTGAAATGCTCTTTTTGCAGCCTTTGCTTTCTTCAAAAGTGGGATTAAGTCATCTCCTTATGTCAGCTTCACAAATCCAATCTGATTTCCAAAAGTACCAATCCCTTGAAATGGCAAAGTCAAAATCTTTCACTGGAAGATTTCTTCTATGAAACAGTTTTAATTCCTAAAGCACATCAATACCAACGTTCACTTCATCTTCGTTTAGTAACTGCATCACCAGCAAGGTAATATGAAAGGAACCGTTACCAACCATGCTTCTGGCCAGTTCAATATCTTGTTGAATTCTTGCATTTTGCAGGAACTTAATTCCGCTTGTAATGTTCATAATTATCTTTTATATCTATGTTTACAAATGGCATATCTATCAAAGAATCCATAATTTTGGCTTCAAATTCCTCTGACATTCTCTTTTTTCTTGATGTGTTTTCACACTCACTGGAATTCATTCCTCCAGCTCCCGTGCGCTCCATGGTCCCGTCTAGGCTGGCAGCAGCTGTCTGCAGCCTAGGTCCGAACGCGCCAATGGGCGCGCGGCTATCGGGTCTGCAAAGGCTCCAAACGCCATCATGAGATGTTCCTCAGGTTCTTGCCGAGAAAAAATACAGACTCTGAAAATCATTTATAAACAATAAAGAATACAGTATTTAAGAGTCATTTGTCTCCTGTTGACATGTTTTTGTGTTGTTGTTGTTTTGTTTCGTGGGTTTGTTTTTTTTTTTTGGTCATTGTTAAATCAAAAGCAGTGTCCAAACATGTCTACGTCTAGTGTTATTTTTAACAGCAAGTGTGAATGTATATTCAACATTAGCATTTGAATGAACATTTATACGTGCAATTGTTGAAATCACAGATTAAGAATGCTGTATAATATCCGTTTATATTATTTTTCACTGATCAAAGTGTACTTTCGTTTTTCATTTGTTAATGAATAAATGTTTGGGATTTTTATTTTCTACTATACTGAGGATAAGCCCCAGGTCTTACCTTACCCCTTGCAATCTGAATTTATTTGCACTGGTTCATTTTTAAAGAAAATTCTTGAAAAATGTCTCAACCATATGATTATTGCTAACAGCTTTTTATATAGTTGTAAAGAGCTACTACTAACAGATCATGATAGAGGGGAAATTATTTGGACATCAAATATCAAAACATTTCAAATATAAAATCCTGTTTATTCATGGATTTTAGCTATTTTTTCACTGGGTAAATTATATTACATTTATTTATAAATGAATAAGCAATTCATGCTTCTTAATAAATATATTGCTTTCCCTTAAAAACAACAACAACAGTGCTGTGAGGGAAATATGTAACCCTCAATGCTTAGACTTAAAAAGAAAGAAACAGCTAATATTGAAGAGCTAACTGTACACTTGGAGGAACTAGAAAAATAACAGCAAACTGATTCCAAACCAAGCCAAAAGAAATAATTAGTAAAGATCAGAGCAGAAATAAATAAAATTGAGAAAGAAAAATAAAATCAACAAAACCAAAAGTTGATTCTTTGAGATCAACAAAGTGGGGAAAAAAGGCTTAGCTAGTATGACAAAAAAAAAGAGAGAATATGCAAATAAAAATATCAGAAATGAGAAGGGGTCATTCCTCTGACCCTGCAGAAATTAGAGAGATCATAAGAGGACACTATGAACAACTGTATGCCAAAACACTAGACAATGTAGAAGAGATGGAGTAATTCCAAAAACACACAAACCACTTACACTGACCCTAGGAGAAATAGAAGACCTCAAAAAAGCAATCACAACTGAAGAGATTGAACCAGTCATCAAGAAGAAAAACACGGAACCAAATAGCTTCACAGGTGAGTTCTACGAATCATTCAAAGACAATCTAATACCAATCATGCTCAAGTTCTTCCAAAAAGTTGGACAAAAAGCTACTAGATCTAGTAGATGAATTCAGCAAAGTGGAGGGATACAAGATTAATACACAAAAATCAATAGTGTTTCTATATACTACTGAAGTGCAATATGAGGAGGAAATCATCAAAAAATTCCGTGTATAATAACAACTAAAAGAGTCAAATATTTATGAATAAACCAAACCAACATCATAAAGGACCTATATTTAGAAAACTACAAAACATTACTAAAAGAAACCAAAGAAGACTTAAATAAATGGAAGGACTTTCTCTGTTTATGGATCGGATGACTAATATTGTTAAAATGTCAATTCTACTCAAACTGATTGACAGATTATGCACAATCCCAATAAAAATCCCAACAGCCTTTTTGAATAAACAAATCAATTTTATTGATACACATTGATAAAGCATACAATTCATCCAACCTGTACAATCAATGGTATTTGGTATAATCACATATTTGTACATTCATACCTTCAATCATTTATTAAAGCATTTTCTTTATTTCAATAATATAAACAAAAACAGACAAACAAGAACAATTTTTCAAGTCTCACTCTCTTCCTGTTTCCCTTGCCATGCATAGCTGCTATTTCTGGGTATTCTCATACATTTATTTATTTTTATGCAGTTTCATTGAGTTATATTCACATACCATATGACCTATTCAAAGACTTTTAGTAAAATCAATGGCTTTTAGTATAATCACAATGTTATGCATGCATTACCACAAAAAAATTTTAGAACAATTTCATTGCTCCAAAAAGAAAAACTCCACACCCCTTAGCAGTCACTTCTCAATCCCTCTATCCCTCCCCAGCCTTACATAACCACTAACCTAATTTCATCTTTATAAATTGACTTATATTTACATTTTATATAAATGGAATCATACAATATGTAGTACTTTGTTTCTGGTTTCTTTTACTTAGTGTAATGTGGTTTTTTGTCTGATATTAACATCTTATAGTACAAACATATATTAGTTCAGTTTCAAACAAAACATTTTTATATATGCAAGTTTACCCATATTCATATTTCACATGTGGTTTTATCATGCTGTACATTTCCATGTTACATTTTTAAATAAATCAATTTTATTGATTCATATTAATAAAGCATACAATTCATCCAAAGAGTACAATCAATGGTATTTGGTATAGTCACATGGTTGTGCATTCATCACTTCAGTCATTATTAGAGCAGCTTCATTATTTCAATAATAATAAAGAAAAAGCAAACAAACAAAATACAACAAAATTCCTCACCTCTCAAATCCTCTGATTCCCCTGCTGTACATAGCTACTATTTCTGGCTATTTTTACACAATTATTTATTTGTTTATTAAGCAGTTTTATTGTGATATATTCACATACTATGTGATCTATCGAAAGTGTATAATGAATGCCTTTTTTTAGCTGCCAAATGTCCTTTATTGTAAAACTGTAAAATAAATAGGAAAATAGATTGAAATAAATTACAAATTTTAATATAATCAATTTTAAAAAATAGTTAACATAGCAAAAAACGCATATAAATGTAAATAATAAATCAAATATAATAGAAATTAATTATAAAATAATTCATATTTTTTGTTACATTTCTAACTATTGGACATAATAATCTCTAAGAATGTAATAAATTATTGATTTAGTTATTTAACTTCCATTTAGGGCATAATTCTTTCTATATAATCAAGTTCCTATTTTGGAATTCTTCATATCTTATTTGAATGATTTACAGCAGGCAAAATTTGCCAGCTCATAATTTTATGAGGCTGAAAAACCTAAAATTCTGTTCAACTGTAGTCATGCTAAATCAGTATTGATACAGATAAATTATTTTAATTAAAGAGTATGAATAAGAAAGTGTTAAAGAAAAATGAAGTATCCAAAAATACATCTGTTTTCTAGCCCTCTTCAATTAAAACCAAGTGATTATTTTGTATGAAAAAAATTACAGATTTCTTATCAGGGGAACATTTTGCCAGTTGCACTGAGTAATTATTGTTCATATACTATAATGTTGCTATTTTACATTTATCTGGTCTCCTCCAGCTCTTTATTGGTTACTATATGCATGTAGTAACCCTTTTCTAACATTTCATTTTTAACCTGGTTGTGTCCTTACATCTGAAGTGAGTCTCATGTAGACAACATATAGATGGCTCATATTTTGTATATCCATACTATCAGTCTACATCTTTTGGTTGGGAAGTTCAATCTATTAACATTCAGTGTTATTACTGTAAAGGCATTACTTACTTCATCCATTTTTTTGTTTGGCTTTCTGTTTTCATATCACTCTTTTGTCTGTCTCCTTGTCTTTTAATTTACCCTCCCTAATAATCTTCATTTCTAAACTTCTCTCCAAATCTCTCACCCTTGTTTTTTTCCTTTCAGGCCGCAGCACCCCCTTTAGTATCTCTCACAAATCTGGTCTTTTGGTAACATAGTTTGTCTTTTTTTTTTTTTTTTTT